>OU342743.1:431646339-431667668 GCA_910589775.1 Avena eriantha | reverse complement strand
GGAAAACGTCGTCCATGATGGAGACTGTGGGAGCGTCATAGTCGATTAGGGCTACTTGAGCATAAATTAAATCTATGTATGGTACCTTAATGCACTCTTTGGATCTTGGTCACTTCAGTCATGGCGATTGTCGTCATAATCTATATATGTTGGCCATGTTTTAGTTGTCTTTGTCTTGAACTAGTCGATCGAAACTTTGTTTTAGTTCACGCTTTCCTGGCATATCTGATGGGACAATATGCTGACTCTGCTCCCAACACTTGATGGCACAACCATAATTTGGAGTGAGCCAGAGGAGAAGGGATCGAGCGTGTTGTAATAGTGTACTACTCCTGTCCAGATAAAACTGACTTAGTTTTTTTAGATATTTAATAAATGTGTCTATACCCAAAAAATTTCTAGATACATGTTTTAGGTTTTCTCTGTCTTCAAACTAATCAAAAGTCGTCAAATTCTAAACAAACAAAGTCATTGCGTTCACATCTGATGGGACAATACGCTGACTCTGCTACTTGATGGCACAGCCATAATTCTAGAGTGCCGCCAGAGGAGATGGGAATGCAAGGGAGATGGGAACTAGTAGCCGCGTCCAAATGCAGTTAAAATATTATGTAATAATATTTAAAAAATTGTAATCTGGTCCACAGACCCCATCACAGGACACGCTGCACGCGCCAGATATAAATGAAGATGACACGGCTAGTTTAGTTTCAATAATATAATTCAACATACAATGTTATTGTGCCCGCATCTTTCTGCTCCTCTTATTAGTCTGCTAGCCCACGCTGCATTAAGCATCAGTTGATGAGGATAAAAATGATAAAATGGCAAATAAAACAATTTTTAAGCTTACCTTTCATCTAGAGAATCGCACAAAGATGAAATTGGCAGAGATTTATTATTTCTCCTGCAGTTAGCCGAAAGATCCTCAAGAACATCTTCAATCACCTCTGCATCTTCTTCATATTCTAATACACCTCCATTATTGCCATTTTCCTCCCCGTTCCGCTTACCCTTTTGTTTCTTTTCACACCCTTTTCTCCTCGGCACCTCCACTTTTTCTTAAATTGGCTACTTACGTACGTTGTCCTCCGAGTGCTCTTCACCGTCTTCGCGCTGCTCTTCCTCTAGTTTTGGCTGAGAAGCCTTATTTTCTGCCACCGGGGTGTGAATAGGGACAATATCACGTGTAACTGGGTTTTTGCACAACCTCTTGATATGGCCGAATCTGCCACAATGTTTGCATTTCCATTTCCCAGCTCCCAGCCTTGAACCTTTATCGGTGGAGGCTTCGATCCTTAGCTTTCTAGGCCTCCGAGGTGGCCTCCTAAGAGCTAGTGGTTGAAGTTCCCTGGATCGATAATCTCCCAATTATTTTCATCGGCCATAGGTGGTACGTTTTCTGCATAAGTTGCAGCAAACTTGTCCATGGAGAAATAGTTGTCAACATAGTTCTCTATTTCAGCTCCGCTACCTCTGAGATTTAAGATGAAGTAAATTGCATTGTGACATGGCAGACCAGTAATCTGCCACTGCCTGCATGAACAAGTCTTGTTTCCAATGTCTACTGTGTAGCTCCATTCACTTCCACGCTTGTATTCTGCATAAACCTCAGCCAATGTTCTGGAACTTCTTACCATCCTCATATTTATCGTTCTCATTGCCCTGGTCCTTGCATTCAGTAACATAACCACCTTTGGAACTATTTTATGGCCTAAAATTTTTCTTGCACAAATTCTTTGCCTTAAATCTATCTTCACCATTATGCACTATCTTATTGCATCCAACAAAATAACAATTCCAAGTGTCTTCATGCCTAAAATCTTATCATTAAAACTCTCTGCAAAATTATTGCAAACAAAATCTACCTTGCTTAACACACCAAAGTTTCTTCTGGCCCATAGCTTGGTGTGATGTTCTTCAAGCTATTTTTCACCTTTGGCACTACATACATGTTCTACAAGTAAGTAGCATGCGTGCTTGGGGTGTATATGTATGTTGATCGCCACAAGTCCTCTTCGAATATATTTCCTTTTAACTTCTTCGTGAAGTTACTAGCGAGGTGCCGCATGCATTCCCTATGCTCAACCCCAGGAAACACAGCATCAACAACATTCTCAAGACCCTCGCATGCACCGGTGGGTATCACCAAGCCTTCAGGGTGACTAAGTACTTCCCGTAGTCTCTACATGAACCATGTCCAGCTTTCATTTGATTCACCCTCAAGAATAGCATAAGCTACGGGTAGAAGCCAATTATGCGCGTCCAAAGCACAAGCAGAAGCAACATGTCCCCTGAACTTCCCTGTTAAAGAAGTTGCGCCTATTACCAAGTATGGCCTGCAGCCGTCTTGGAACCCCTTCCAACATGCCTTCAGGCAGACAAAACATCTCCTAAAGCATATCTTATATGCCTGCTTATACCTTACCCCCTCGAGACCTTTTCTCTTCCTTTCACAACCTCGTAATTGATGTCAACAACACTACCAGGTGATGTTTTCTCTACCTGAGCTTTGAAACTATACAACGTATGAAAACTGTCATTCCACTTGCCTTGAATGAAGTCTAGATCCATCTCCTTCCCATCAAAGACTCTGTGGTAAGGAATCAGAATGTTAGACTTTTTGCTAATCTTTGCTCTGAGTTCAGCAGGTCCAATGTTATGATCCTGCCTCACCCAGTCAAGTACAGTAGCAACAATCCACTTGGTAGGCGCCGGTCTAATTTTACCACTTAAAGAAGTCTTAGGGCAGTTATGTTTCTTCGTGTTTACTTTGGTATGCATTCGATAAGAATCCAAATAATTCAGAGCTAGTTATCAGGAGAATAAATATGAGAAAGACTGAAACTAAATGTAGCTATTGCAACCTGAAATGGGTGTCCACCCTGTATTGGAGATGCATGTAATCTCCATTTACACACATTAATTTTCCTATAGTGCACCCTAAATCTCTTTTGGTCGCTCTTTTCAATGATAAATTCGAACCCAACTCTGATTGCATAGCTTGCAACTACATATCTGCAGTCCTCCACATTATCAAAGAAAGTCCCCTCATCAATTGTAGGATTGTCCCTATCAAAGTGTATCACTGGCCTGTCCACGTCTTCGTCATCGTATCTATATCCCATTTCCACATCTTCACATTCCTCTTCCTCATCAGTCCCATAGTCATGTTCAAAGTTCGAATCAACCAAATATTCCCTACTATCCATCCTATCAGGGTCAGCAGCCACGTCTGGATATGCTTTCTCATCATCATCCGCACCACCACACATTTCATTGCCTTCATGCTCGCTTGACAAAGCATCATGCTCAAGGACAAGCTGCATAGACATCCTGCGGTTAGCAACACATATCCTTGCCATCACCAAGGACTAGAAACGCTAATTGGGGTATGCAGAAAAGGAATCATAGTTCTTACCCTTCAATGTGGACGCACGACACCTTCTCCGGGCACCATACCTCCAATGCTCTGCGCCCTGCTTCCTCTCCCCCTGTTTCGTTGTCCTCTGTGCTCTCCAGACTTGAAGGAGATTCCGTGCTCTCCAACCGCACATGAACCATATCCGTGCTCTCAAGCCTCATAGGATCCATCTCCGAGCGGGATCTAGATCACCAGCGTCGTTGGGCACCTAAACCAACGGCCGACTCTTGGTTTTCGTTTCCAAACGCGCCTAGGCGGTGGACGGCGGCAAGGAGACATGCAGGGAGGGGAGGGGATGTGAGGGGATGGCGGGGAGGGGAGGGCGGGGAGGACGACGACCCAAGGGGACGATGAGAGTGGTGCACGACTGAGCGCAGTGGCGGCGACAGGAGCAAAGGAGTGGATCAGAGCGGAGCTGGTTGCGACAAAGCATGGAAAATGGCACAATAATGTGTTGGTGGGCGGCACCAGCCCTCGAACCTAGGATGCACGCCGTTGAAGGTGGAGGAGGCGGGCCCGCCAGTCAAAAAACATGCCACCTGTCAGCGCACTATGTATGGTAGCACTTCACGGAATTTTTTAGCAGGTCCCACATGTTAGTCTGTTTGATCAAAACTTGCATGTAGTGCATGGCTGGTTCACGCGCTAGTTCCAAAAAAAGCCCGTTGATCCAAACTTGAACTGGCAGTTCCGCTTTTTCTCCCTCGTCTCCTCCTAGTGGCAGTTCCGCTTCGTCTCCCTCGTCTGTTATCCTCTTCTTCTTCTCCTCACAGTGGTAGTTCTTCTTTCTTCCTTGATCAAAACATTCCCGCACGTAAGCCATGGCCAGTAGCCGGATGAAGAGGAACTGGTCCGATCTCCCGGCCGACCCACTTTGCAAGATTGCCGACTACTTGCTGGAGAAAGATGAGTACATTGACACCTATGCTGCTTGTCGGGAAGTCTGCACCGATTGGCGCCGCACTTTAAAGGTGCCCAAATTCCATCTCAATAACTGGATCATGATAGATCACACACTTCCAGACGTTAGCGACTTTACCTTCCTCAACCTCGCCACTGGTCGTTGCTTCAGGACATATCTAATGGACGTCCATCGCAGGTTCACATTCACATCCGATATTTATTGGTATTTTCCATTGTAAACATCTTAGTGCTAACTCATGCCCTCTTCTTCCAAAACATTTTACTTCGTCGGTGTTTCTCGTGGCATCATCATGCTTGCTCAGAGGGTGGACCCATACCAGATTCATCTTCTGAACCCAATCACTCATAAGTCTAACACTGAGTTTCAAGCACACATACCATTTGATCTTGTGCAATCTGTCGTCGTGACAAAGTCCCCGATGATGGTGTTCGTTTGCACTGATTATCTAGATCATATTGCATGGGCCGATGAGAGCACCCCAACGGGGCAAATCAGTGAATCATTTGGATAAGGATTGTATTCGCCATGTCCTGCTATGCTTCTGGACTGCATGACGGCATTCCGAGGGAAAGTATATGCATTACTTGAGAATGGAGACATCTTGTCGACCAAGATCAAGTTAGAGCAGCACGCGAGCACTGTCACGATAGCCAAAATAATTTCGTCCCTAGTCTTTGAACAGGTACGCGGAACTTATAAATTTTACCTTGTGGAGTCAGATGGTGATCTTCTTCTTGTGTTGAACGGGGATTTCGCCAAAGGGCAACCGGTGTTGTACCAGGTGGACACAGAGAACCGCTCTCTCGAGGCCGTCAGTGACATTGGAAGTCGTGCCCTCTTTGTTGATTACAATCGGTCTATCTCCATTGACACCAGGTTACACCCCACAGACAAACCCGGTTGCATATACTACTGCTATTATATCAGACTATATGATTATGATGTTCAAGCATGGGAAGAGGAACCAACAATGACGTATGTCTTAAGTCTGGAACATACACCGAGGTCTTACCCTCAGGATGAGATACTGGCAGCACATTGCAAATGGAGAGAGTTCTCTGAATATGTGTTGCTGCACGTGGAAGCCGCCGACGATGAAATATATAGGGGAGAATGAATCCTATATTCATCCTAGGTTATTTGCTAGCATTTTCAGGTCTATTTTTCGAAGTATAAATTTGTACTGTATTTATATTATTTTGATCAGCAGTATGCGTATTACCTTTCAGAAAAAAATGTAATGTATTTAATTTTAGTACTTTCAGAATTCCAAGTATTTATTTTTATTAGCTTCTTTCAGAATTCTCTGTGTTTGACATGGGCATCAGCTCAGCGCCGGAATTCAGGTTCCACATGGAAAATTTCACAATAATATGTTGTTGGGCGGCACTAGCCCTCGAACCTGGGATGCGCGCCATCGAAGGTGGAGGAGGCGTGCCTGCCAGTCAGAAAACATGCCACGTCGGCATCCCCTGTTTCTGATGCCCTTTAAAAAAAGAAATCACGGCACGTCATCATCCCTTGTTTCTGATGGTATTGTTACAATCGACGGTACATGGTGGCATATAAATAATATCGTATAAACATAAGGGCACAGTCGTCAACATTTCTAAAATGAAACCCGGTCCCGTCTCCTACCTGTCCTGGTACATTGCCCGATGAGGTGGATAGCCACGAGCGATCTTTTTAATACGTTCGCACTCTTATGCTGAGAAGGGAAATAAAGATTGAGCGGTTAATGCAATGAGTGTCGAATTATTACCCTCTAAGGAAATGGGAGATGGTTATTTTCACGCGTGCCCGTAGTCCAAACCTACTGTCAGTATTTCACTCCCCTTCTCCGACTAACCATAGTTCACCTTGCGCAGCTCCTCCGCGCTGCACCAACTAGGGTAACATGGCCCTTCCTAAGCAGCCGCCGGCGCCGTGACAGCCGCCGAAACTAGGGTATTTAGACCCTCTAAGGCAGGCAATGAAGCTCTACTTCAAGGCCGGTCTCCCATTGCCCTACCAGGCGGATGATTTCCCCAAATGTGCCGAATCGGCCGCGGCAGCGATGGCGGCGTCGTCGGCACCAGATGCGGCAAGCAGGGCCAAGAGAGCGATGTGGAGATATCGTGCTGCAGCATTACAGCATGCTCTAGGCAGTGGGAACAAGGTACGTATCAAATCATTCATGAGAGCATGCCGCCGAGGGTACACACCCTTGAACACGGCAGCGCCAAGGTCTAGGAACTCTCGCGTCCATGCTTTGGCATGGACTACCTTACCGCAGTGGGGGAGGCTGGGAGAAGGCCGTCTGCGGCAAAGACGCTCCATCCTACGCACTGTCGGAGGCCGTACCATGGCGGCGACCAAGCGTCTACACTCGGCATGCTGGATTGTTCGACAGCCGGAGCCGGCGGCGGGCATCAGCTCAGCCCCGGAATTTAGGTTCGAGTTCACACAGACCTACGATCCCGAGAAGGAGATGCCGAATTTTAGTTTCAAAGAAATCATTGCAGCGGCACGGATGGTCCAACTGAACCGAGACTAGCGCACGCAAATCGCTCGTGCATGAACGATGCAGATTTCTTGTAGTTTGGCGGGACGGCAATAGATCAGTTTGGGTTAAATGAACAAAGAACGTATGTCTTCTCAAGGCAATTGGCCAGCCAACTTTTCTGGTGGAGATCTGTAGTTTCTTCAGTGTAGAATAGTTAAGTTCAGACTGAAGAATTGCTTTTGTAGATGAAATGCTGATGAATTGTTCTATAAACTAGTAGGAAGTTTAGCCCACTTTTGTGCGGGTATAAGACCCTTTTGTATGGAAGTACTACTGTTGTAAGCAAATACTATCAAGTATCTATTTCCTTCAATTACTAGTCGCGGTTCAATTCAGTTAACTAGCATCCTTTTATCCTAGACTATAGATTTTGCGTCTGCTGTCTGTGCTGTAAACCATTTTTCCTTTATCTTGTGTTGTCTGCAAAATGGTCCTGCAGTTCAACATGCTACAAATGTAGCTACCTTGTACTTGAAGAGGAGATGGACTACAATTTCCTGGCATCCACAGAATTGACATTGCTAATTGCCAGACCACCCTCTTTTCATGAGGTTGTCCTTGGTTATTCACAGAAATTATAAAGCACGGTGTTCAACTACATCGATTCAAACTATTACACACACACACTACATCAAATTCATTACCCACACATACTACATCGATTCAAACTATCACACACATACTACTTCAAACTATTACACACGCGTACTACATCGATTCAAACTATTACACATTGTTAGTCGATGCTAACTTCGTGCTACGCTCTCCATACTACAAATTCATTAGCCACACATACCATGGCAATTCACTAGAGCTCTGTCTTCACTCGAGGGAAATCAGAACCACCAGCTCGTCCAAGCCCGGATCCCCCACCAAAACTATGTGCGCCGTCGCGAAATGGTGGTGGTCCTGTGCCATCGGTCCTTCCAGGCCAACACTGCATGCGATAAGGATGCTTTCTGGCAGCCTCTTCAGGGCCCTGAATGCCATGTACCGATTCCAGAACCTCCTACAGGTGGATGATGACCGGGAGTTTCTAACAAAGCTGTCGCCCTGCTTGAAATTTGCAACTCGTACATCTTAGGAATGGTGTCAGGATCTTTGAGCCACGCCTTTACCTCGATGACCCATCTGTCGCTCGGTGGCACGATTTCCACCAGCTCGCCACCAAGGCTACTGACGACCTGCTTGAGGGCCTCCGGCTCCCAAGTATCCAATGGGAGGCCGTCAAAGCCGAGTTTGGAGAAGAAATGAAGCTACCCCAAGCGATCGTCCCACCCACAAGCGTGATGCCAACACATGAAGCTCATTTTCTCCCTACAACGCTCGAAAGAACGGGAAGAATGCAGAACACGCTGGGTGTCTGAGCTGTGCTCGAACCGGACGAAAAAATCGAATGGCAGCGCGCATACCTCAATGTTGACCTCATTTCGTCTGATCCCAAAATGAGACCTGAAAGCCGACAACAACTCTGCCGGCGATACGGCGAGACAGACACCCAGCACGGTGGTCATGAGAGCGTGGTCATCGAACTGCTGTGCCAGGGCTACCATGCCTGGGGTGCGCGGCAGCATGCAACTTCCCGAGGCCGGTCGCCGGCCTGGATCGCCTGACGGGACGCGCTCCGCCGTGCGAGAAGGACTAGCTAGAGGCGAGATATTAGACGCGAAGCTCCGATACGGTGGATGATGCAACGACGACGGCTGTGAGCTTCGATTAGAGGCGTGGGAGGTTGACCGGACATGGCGGGGACGCAAATTAGAGCAAGTGCGAGCTCAGATCTGAGATGAGCAGCTGAAGCTGAGCACATGTTATGGGGAGGGGAGCAGGGGAGAAGACTAGAGAAGAGCAAATAAATAGATCTGGTCCACTCAGGGGTAAGCTAGTCCATGAACGCAAAAGATAACAGGGAAAACTGACATGGCGAGCCAAGAAGAGTTGACCTAACGGTGGTATTTGAGTTCAACTATTTTTCGTCTGGTTCAAATGACCGTTTGGCCATTAGATTTGTATTCACCCCCATTTGGCCCGTCTAGACAATTGGAGATTCTACTACGGCCCCTCCGCGCGATTGATGACCACTCGGGTACCGCGGTGCACTCACCCACCAAGTTTGGTACCGCAAACGAACATTCCCAACACCAAGGCCAACTCCGACTCCATCCTTGAGACGCTTTACGCTGACATTAGTATGGATGTCGGTGGCTCGGACGCTAACTCGAAGGAATACGACGCTGTTATGACAGAGATCGAGGAGGAGATCGAGAAGGAGGAGCGCGCCGAGAAGACCAACACTTCCCACCAGGTGCTAGTCGCCATTAGGAGCATGATGGAAGAAGATGGACATGAACTGGAACGTGAGAGAGCTCCGCCCACACCAGCGGTCACTAGAGCAGCAACAACTAAGAAAGCCGCCGAGCCTCCAGCTCTAGCCAAAGCTATGCCTCCTCCGGTTATCCGCCCGCTACCAGCGCAGGAACTTACCACAGCCCCTAGTACGGCCCGACAATCAAATCAGCTGCCAATGCCACCATCAACGTCTGCAGCCAGCAACCTAGTGGTGACTCCCGCTGACAAAGCAATCTACGACGCACTTCTTATTGAGCCAATCATCGTCGCCCATATCCAGAGCGTTACAAAGCTTGATGAGAAGCGTGCGGAAATCTTAGCAGAGGCCAAGTGCATTGCGGAGCAAGGCGCTAAGCTGGACGAAGACATTGCTAAGGCGCAACAATCAATCAAGGCGGAAAGAGCTATGGAGGCCGAATACAAGAAATTGTTGTTAAAGCAAAAGACAAAGAAGGTACCAGCTCATGTCGTCGAAGATCCCGGCATTGGATGAAGGTTGGGATATAACAGGTCTAAGGCGACAAAATCCACCTGTTACATAGATTCAGAGGGGAGGCAGGTCATGCCAACTTCCGCTCTCAACATTGCCGTTGCCAAGACCCTCCTGGAGCAGGACAGGTCGCCAGAAGCAGTTGCTCAGGTGTACGACCTTGTCTCTAAGGCATGCAAGCAACAGGAAAAGGCCACCTCGTAGAGGCTTGAGTCCAACCCGGAGCTTTGCCAGTCAAGCATGAACAGCCGCAGAAGGCCAAAATCTCCCTATGACGAAGGATCCCACACAATCTCTACATACCGACGACGAAGAGAGGCACGCAACAGGGCCGACGCCATCCCCATATACACGGAGAAAAGGATCGTCCCCACCGGTCGCCTCCTCCACCACCATCTCGATGTCATGAGGAACCGGAGGCACGCCACCGCACAAGCATGCCACCTCCAAGGCGGTCCCAGCCCAACGTCGTTATACACGATCAGGGCGAGCAACCTCGGCATGTCGGAGAGTGCAGCGGCAATGACGAACGCAGAAGCAGGTCCCACAAGGAATCGCCACGTCCGACAAGAAACCGCGACAGGCGTGAGGAATCACAAGAGGGGCACAGGAAGAGAGCTAACCCACCGCCTCCGCTGCCGCCATCACCACCTAGCATCCATCATGGCGGAGGACACGGTGGATCTCATATATCGCGCCACAATTCCCCTCCCCATGACAGAAAAGGGAAGCAGCCAGAGCCATACGATGCACGTACATGGCTGGACAAGATCCAAGAGGCTCGGGAGCTCCCATTCCTTGGGCCACGTTGTTTCGGACTAGTGATACGGGCCACAACCTACCCCAAGGGCCTCCGGATAGACAAGACCATCAATCCATACAACAGCACTGCTAGGCCAGCAACGTGGTTGCACGACTACAGCGAAGCGATCCACATCGCAGGGGGAAACCCCAACATCACCATCAAGTACCTCCCACTCATGTTGACAGGCACCGCCTGACAATGGATCGATGGCTGACCGGAGAAATCAATATGCAATTGGTTGGACATGCATGAAGCGTTCACCAAGAATTTCGAGGGTACATACAAACGGCCCTACACGGTCGGATACCTACATCGGTGTGTGCAAGAAAAGGATGAAACCTCTCGTGCCTACCTCTCTCGTTGGCTGGATATGAAAAGTTCCTGCGCAGGGGTGCACAAACCGACCGCTATGGACGCCTTCATTGATGGTCTAGAAAAGGGAACTTTGCTCCGGCATACGTTGAAGCGCAAGCAAGACAACAATGAGCTCAACCTCAACGCAATGATCGCCATGGCTAGCGAGTTTGCCATTGTCGATGATGATGCGTGTGGATCGTTGCCGACGATAGCAATCCCTAGCCAGGCCAGGAAGAACAACAATAACAAGCGAAAGAATCTGTCCGAAGAGAAGCAAGTAGCCGACATGGTCGCCAACATGTTCACTGGCAGAGGCAATGTCGGACAATGTGGACGTGGTCGGGGGGCTAGCAGTGGCCAGCAGAGGAGTGACACTACACCCTCAGCGCCCCGCGTTCCCCAAACGTACAAAGAGTACCGCGATATGCCGTGTTTCGTCCATCTCGACGCCAATGGAAAATCCACCCACACCAACCGCCAGTGCAAGTTTGTCAATGATCTCAAGGAGGACCCTGAGTTCGGCTACAAGCGAAGTCGGAAAAACAAACCTCGCGGAAAAGGAAAAGGGAAGAAGAAGGAGGAAGAGCCCAAGGAATCAAGTAACATGGACAAGGACATGGACCCAAAAACTTCCGACAAGGGAGAGGATAAAGGAAAAATCCCTTCGAAAAGAAGGCTCCATCTTACCACACCTTCCTTGGCACCCCAACTGTCAGGGCCTAGAAAACCTGTTTGAGGATACTGATGGCTTACCTCCCTCCGGTTCACTAGTATGTCAGGTGGTCAGAAGTTCCAATTACTTGGGATAGGAAAGATCACCCAGAACTTATCCCAACATAGAACCAGTATGCCATGATCATCAACCCTTTGATTGATGACACGGAGTTCACCAAGTGCCTCGTGGACAGTGGAAGCAACATCAACATCATGTACCTGGATACACTGCACAAGATGAACTTGATGGAGACCCAACTAAGGAAGAGAAACACCGTGTTCCATGGGGTTGTCCCTGGCCGACAAGCAAATTCCCTGGGCTGCATCACCCTTCCGGTCGCTTTTGGCAATGTCAACAACTACCTCCAAGAATGCATGACCTTTGAAGTGGTTCCCTTCCAGAGCTTGTACCACGTCATCTTCGGACACGACATCTTCCATTCCTTCCTTGCAAGGCCATGCTTTGTCTACAACAAGCTCAAGATTCCCAGACCAAATGGCGTCATCACCATTGACAGAAGCTTCACCAAGGCACGGGAGTGTGAGCTCAGTGAAGCCGCCTTCGCCAAAGCAGTCCTCTATGATGAGGAGTTAAAGGAGATCCAGAACCAGGTCGATGCCTCACAGATGCCGGCTTCAAAGAAGCAAATCACTACTTCCGAACCTGCCTTCAAGGCCGCCATCAAGACCAAGCAGGTGGATCTTGTAGAAGGTGATTCCTCCAAGACCACCGCCATTGGCACATACCTGGATCCCAAATAGGAAAGCGCGCTCGTTGAGTTCCTCCATGAGAATAGGGACATCTTTGCCTGGCAACCTGCCGACATGAAAGGTGTACCTAGGAACCTTACCAAGCATAGCTTGAATATTGATCCTAACACCAAAACAGTGAAGCAACCTCTACGATGCTTTGGTGATGAAAGACAAAGGGCTATAGGCAAAGAAATAGCTAGGTTAGTTAAGGATGGCTTTATCCGAGAAGTTATTCACACCCGATGGGTGGTAAATCCTGTACTTGTCCCCAAAAAGGGAACCAATGAATTAAGAATGTGTGTTGATTACACCGGCTTGAACAAAGCATGTCCGAAGGATCTATTTGCTTTGCCTCGCATTGACCAAGTCATTGATTTGACGGCTGGCTCAGAACTTCTGTGTTTTCTCGATGCCTATTGAGGATACCACCAGATCCAGATGTGAAAGTCGGACCAATTGGCCACTTCGTTCACCACACCCTACGGCACATATTGCTACGTCATGATGCCCTTTGGGTTGAAAAACCCTGGTGCCACGTACCAGCGGATGATGCAACGTTGCCTACACGACCAAATAGGTCGCAACGTACAGACTTACATGGAGAACATCGCGGTAATGTCAAAGAAATCAAAGGATCTTATCGCTGACTTGCAGGAAACCTTCAACAATCTCCGAAAATACAATATGATGCTGAACCCAAAGAAGTGCATCTTCGGGGTACCATCCGGCAAATTGTTGGGCTTCATCATTTCGCATCGCAAAATTGAGGTGAACCTAGGGAAAATCAAGGCCATCCTCGACATCAAATGCCCAACATGCCTGAAGGACATACAAAGGCTCACATGCTGCCTTGCAGCAGTAAGCCGGTTCATCAGCCGACTTGGTGAGAAGGCTATGCCGCTCTATAAGTTGCTGAAGAAGGCAGACAAATTCACATGGACGGACAAAGTTGACGCAGCACTTCAAAAGTTGAAGAGAATACTCTCATCCCTACCTATACTTGCAGCACCAGTGCCAAGGGAGCCTATGTTAGTTTACATGGCGGCAACCAACCAATTAATCAACATCGTCATCGTGGTGGAGAGCAAGGAACCAACACACGAGTACGGAGTTCAGCGGCCCGTTTACAATGTAAGCGAGGTCTTGACGGAATCCAAGCAGCATTACGCGCACTACTAGAAGATAGCTTATGGAGTTTTCCTTGCTTCACGTAAGCTAAGGCATTATTTCCATGAGCACCCCATCACAGTAGTGAGCTAAGGCATTATTTCCAAGATGCTTCACATATTGCTCACTATGGTTATGCTACATGTTTCCACCATGATTAGGCATGGCTTAGACTAGCCGCCCAGTTGTTTCTCTAACACATATACGAACTCCATGAGCCTTACAAGCCCCCCTTTCATTTCAAACCATCGGGATCCATAAGCAAAAGAACATGATATCAACTAAATAAAGTGCAATGTTGAAAGCGTTCCCCATGGTAACATGGTTCTGCTAATTCATAACTTACAAAACGCAAGAATATACGCAACATAGCTGCGCACAATGGTTCGAGTTTATTAAGTGCAAGAAAGAAAATTGTGCCATCAAGTTCGTGAGAGCTTTAATCACTAATTTTCACATAACAAGTTTAATTTGGAAGGTAGATAAAAACATGAATATACTTGTAATAGCAATAATGCTAGTAGGTAGGTATGGTGGACAATTTGGAATAACTTGGTTTTATTTGGAGTTGGATGCATGAGTGGAATTCATACTTGGTACATTTGGAGGCTAGCAAAAGACTGGGAGCGACCAACTAAGAGAGCAATAATGGCCATAATCATGCAAAGCGATAACACATTATTAATTAAAGCATAAAGTGATATTATAAGTCGAAAACTAAATGATCATAGAGGCTATGGTGACTGATATAGTCTTAACATGGTGTGAGCATGCGCCAAGTCAACCCAGATAAAGCATCAAAGGAGAATACCACAATATTATACTTTTATATGCTAAAACAGCGCATAATTCTTTGAAGGCACATTAAGCAATCTCAATTGTTTGTAACAAGTCATGCTACAACACTAATCACTAAGCATAAAGTCATAGCAATATCAAACATGACATGATAAAGTCTAGGCCACAGTCTAAAAAAGCACCTTTTGTACCACTTCTAAGGATGAAACTTCCTACTCTTTTCCAACACCAATCGAAAACTAAAGCTAAACGAAGTGCTAGCAAAGGAGAACACTCACAGAACAATAAGAGTGAAAACTAGAGTGTTATAGGCAATGAATAACAAGGTGTGTCTCTCTCCAAAAGAAGTGTGTTGGGATCCAACCAACTTATTGCGGCAAAGAAAGCAAAAGAAAACTAAAAAAAGACGAAGACGCTCCAAGAACAACACAATTTGTGCATGAAACAATAAAAATGAAGTGTTTGGAAGAAAACTTGAGATTTTTATTGATGATGAAGGGGATGCCTTGGGCATCCCCAAGCTTTGACGCTTGTACTTCTTGAATATTTCTTGGGGTGACATAGGTGGCATACCCAAGCTTGAGCTTTTGTCCATACTTTATCTCATCACATTATTCTTCCCTACACTTGAAAATTTCCTTCATACAAAACTTCACACAATCTTCATTAGCAACATTACTGGATTCAAAATAATAAGTCTTTGGGTTTAGTTTCAACACAAGTAAAACTTCCATTAAAACACAAGCTACTATAGCAATTCCTTCTAAAATCCCAAATGATCAAAGAGAACTCAAAGAGAAAGAGATTAAGAGGCAAATGCCAATAATGGCAGGAATCTGTCAAAACAGACCAGCAGGTAAAAACCGATTTTTCTAAAGACCTTATGTTGCTCAAATCAAAATGTGATAAACTACGAAAGTTGGATAATAACCTGGGTGAGAGGCACAAACAATTATAGCTCAATCCAATGTATAGAGATTTTTCACGAATTTTTATAGTGAAGCATAAGAATCTATTTCAGGACAACAACTTTCCCAAGTCTTCTTCTCTCTCATTAGAGGTTACTCTCGGCACAAAAACTACACAAAAAGGATAAGGAGAGTTTATTACAGAGGCAACAACTTCCAAGACTCAAGAATACAAAAATAAACTGAAAGTAAAAATATAATGGGTTGTCTCCCGAAAAGCTCTTTCTTTTCCTAAACCACATTGATCCATTGGTCACATTGCATGTGTGTTCTTTTGTTAAACCACATGGATCCACTAGTGACATTGTATGCGTGTTCTTTTCCTAAAACGCATTTTTCCACTAGAGTCATTGCATGTGTGTTCTTTTCCTAAACCACATTGATCCACTAGTGACATTGCTTGTGTGTTCTTTTCCTAAAACACATTGATCCACTAGTGACATTTTTATGTGTGTTCTTTTCCTAAATTACATGGATCGACTCAAATCATTGCATGTGTGTTGTTTTCCTAAACCACATGGATCCACTAGTGACATTCATGTGTGTTCTTGTCCTGAACCACATTGATCAACTGGTGACATTGCACGTGTGTTCTTTTCCTAAACCACATGTATCCACTAGTGACATTTCATGTATGTTCTTTTCCTAAACCACATATATCCACTAGTGACATTGCATGTGTGTTCTTTTCCTGAACCACATTGATCCACTGGTGACATTACATGTGTGTTCTTTTCCTAAAGCACATGGATCCACTACAGTCATTGCATGTGTATTCTTTTCCTAAACAACATGGATCCACTAGAGTCATTGCATGTGTGTTCTTTTCCTAAACCACCTTGATCCACTGGTAGCATTGCATGTGTGTACTTTTCCTAAACCACATGGATCCACTAGAGTCATTGCATATGTGATCTTTTCCTGAACCACATTGATCCACTAGAATCATTGCATGCGTGTTCTATTCCTACACCACATGGATCCACTAGAGTCATTGCATGTGTGTTCTTTTCCTAAACCACATTGATCCACTGGTGACATTCAATGTGTGTTCTTTTCCTAAACCACATGGATCCACTTGAGTCATTGCATGTGTATTATTTTCCTAAAACACATTGATCCACTATAGTCATTGCATGTGTGTTGTTTTCCTAAACCACATTGATCCACTGGTGACATTGCATGTGTGTTCTTTTCCTGAACCACATTGAAACACTGGTGACATTTACATGTGTGTTCTTTTCCTAAACTACATGGATCCATTGGTGTCATTGCATGTGTGTTCTTTTCCTAAAACACATTGATCCACTGGTGACATTTGCATGTGTGTTCTTTTCCTAAAACACATGCATCCACTATTGACATTGCATGTGTGTTCTTTTTCTAAACCAAATGGATCCACTAGTGACATTCATGTGTGTTCTTGTCCTAACCAACATTGATCAACTGGTGACATTGCATGTGTGTTCTTTTCCTACACCACATGTATCCGCTGGTGACATTGCATGTATGTTCGTTTCCTAAACCATATTGATCCACTAGTGACATTGCATGTGTGTTCTGTGTTCTTTTCCTGAAGCACATTGATCCACTGGTGACATTGCATGTGTGTTCTTTTCCTGAAGCACATTGATCCACTGGTGACATTGCATGTGTGTTCTTTTCCTAAAGCACATGGATCCACTAGAGTCATTGCATCTGTGTTTGTTTCCTAAACAACATGTATCCACTAGAGTTATTGCATGTATGTTCTTTTGCTAAACCACCTTGATCCTTTAGTGACATTGCATGTGTGTTCTTTTCCTAAACCACATGGTTCCAGTAGGGTCATTGAATGTGTGATCTTTTCCTGAACCACATTGATCCACTAGAATCATTGCTTGTGTGTTCTATTCCTAAACCACATGGATCCACTTGAGTCATTTCATGTGTGATATTTCCCTAAACCACATGGATCCACTAGAGTCATTGCATGTGTGTTCTTTTCCTAAAGCACATTGATCCACTAGTGACATTGCATGTGTGTTGTTTTCCTAAACCACATGGATCCACTAGGGTTATTACATGTGTGTTATTTTCCTAAACCACATTGATCCACTAGAGTCATTGCATGTGTGTTCTTTTACTAATCCACATGGATCCACTGGTGACATTGCATATGTGTTATTTTCCTACACACACTGATCCAATAGAGTCATTGCATGTGTGTTCTTTTCCTAAACCACATTGATCCACTGGTGACATTGCATGTTTGTTCTTTTCCTAAATTACATGGATCGATTCAAATCATTGAATGTGTGTTCTTTTCCTAAACCACATGGATCCACTAGTGACATTCATGTGTGTTGTTGTCCTAAACCACATTGATCAACTTGTGACATTGCATGTGTGTTGTTTTCCTAAACCACATGTATCCACTCGTGACATTGCATGTATGTTCTTTTCCTAAACTACATTGATCCACTAGTGACATTGCATGGGTGTTCTTTTCCTGAACCACATTGATCCACTGGTGACATTATATGTGCGTTCTTTTCCTAAAGCACATGGATCCACTTGAGTCATTTCATGTGTGTTCTTTTTCTAAACAACATGGATCCACTAGAGTCATTGCATGTGTGTTCTTTTCCTAAACCACCTTGATCCACGGGTAGCATTGCATGTGTGTTCTTTTCCTAAACCACATGGATCCACTAGAGTCATTACAAGTGTGATCTTTTCCTAAACCAAATTGATCCACTAGAATCATTGCATGCGTGTTCTATTCCTAAACCACATGGATCCACTAGAGTCATTCATGTGTGATCTTTTCCTAAACCACATGGATCCACTAGAGTCATTGCATGTGTGTTCTTTTCCTAAACCACATTGATCAACTAGTGACATTGCATGTGTTTTCTTTACCTAAACCACATGGATCCACTAGAGTCATTGCATGTGTGTTCTTTTCCTAAACCACATTGATCAACTAGAGTCATTGCATGTGTGTTCTTTTCCTAAACCACATGGATCCATTGGTGACATTGCATATGTGTTATTTTCCTAAAACACATTGATCCACTAGAGTCATTGCATGTGTGTTCTTTTCCTAAACTACATTGATCCACTGGTGACATTGCATGTGTGTTCTTTTCCTGAACCATATTGAAACACTGGTGACATTTGCATGTGTGTTCTTTCCCTATACTACATGGATCCACTAGTGTCATTGCATGTGTGTTCTTTTCCTAAAACACATTGATCCACTGGTGACATTTGCATGCGTGTTCTTTTCCTAAAACACATGCATCCACTATTGACATTGCATGTGTGTTCTTTTTCTAAACCAAATGGATCCACTAGTGACATTCATGTGTGTTCTTGTCCTGACCAACAAGATCAACTGGTGACATTGCATGTGTGTTATTTTCCTAGACCACATGTATCCGCTGGTGACATTGCATGTATGTTCTTTTCCTAAACCATATCGATCCACTAGTGACATTGCATGTGTGTTCTTTTCATGAAGCACATTGGTCCACTGGTGACATTGCATGTGTGTTCTTTTACTAAACTACATGGATCGACTAGAATAATTGCATGTGTGTTCTTTTCCTAAACCACATGGATTCAGTAGTGACATTTCACGTGTGTTCTTTTCCTAAACCACATTGATCCACTTGTGACATTACATGCGTGTTCTTTTCCTAAACCACATGCATCCACTATTGACATTGCGTGTGTGTTCTTTTCCTAAACCACATGGATCCACTCGAGTCATTGCATGTGTGTTCCTTTCCTGAACCACATTGATTCCTTGGGGACATTTGCATGTGTGTTCTTTTCCTAAACCACATTTATCCACTGCTGAAATTTGCATGTGTGTTCTTTTCCGAAACCACATAGATCCACTGGTGACATTGCATGTGTGTTCTTTTCCTAAACCACATGGATCCACTAGAGTCATTGCATGTGTGTTTTTGCTAAGCCACATGGATCCACTAGTGACATTGCATGTGTGTTCTTTTCCTAAACCATAGGGATCCACTGTTTAGATTGCTTGTGTGTTCCTTTCCTAAACCACATGGATCCACTAGTGACATTGGGTGTGTGTTATTTTCCTAAAACTCATTGATCCACTAGTGACATTGCATGTGTGCTCTTTTCCTAAACCACATGTATCCACATGTGACATTGCATGTATGTTCTTTTCCTAAACCACATTATTCCACTAGTGACATTGCATGTGTTTTCTTTTCCTGAACCACATTGATCCACTGGTGACATTGCATGTGTGTTCTTTTCCTAAACCACATGGATCCACTGGTGACATTGCATGTGTGTTCTTTTCCTGAACCACATGGATCCACTAGAGTCATTACTTGTGTGTTCTTTTCCTGAACTACATTGATCCACTGGTGACATTTGCATGTGTGTTCTTTTCTAAAACACATTGATCCACTGGTGACATTGCATGTTTGTTCTTTTCCTAAACCACATTGATCCACTAGAGTCATTACATGTGTGTTTTTCCTAAACCACATGGATCCACTAGTGACATTGCATGTCTGTTCTGTTCTTAATCCACAAGGATCCACTATTTACATTCCATGTTTCTTCCTTTCCTAAACCACATGGATACACTAGCGACATTGGATGTGTGTTGTTTTCCTAAAACACATTGATCCACTAGTGACATTTGCATATTTGTTCTTTTGCTAAACCACATGGATCCTCTAAAGTCATTGCAAGTTTGTTCATTTCTAAAACCACATTGATCCACTAGTGACATTTGAATACGTGTTCTTTTCCTAAATCATATTGATCCACTGGTGACATTGGATGTGTGTTGTTTTCCTAAACCACATGGATCCACTAGAGACATTCCATGTGTGTTCATTTCCTAAAGCACATGGATCCACTAGAGTCATCGCGTGTGTGTTATTTTCCTAAACCACATGGATCCACTAGAGTCATTGCATGTGTGTTTTTGCTAAGCCACATGGATCCACTAGTGACATTGCATGTGTGTTCTTTTCCTAAACCATAGGGATCCACAGTTTAGATTGCTTGTGTGTTCCTTTCCTAAACCACATGGATCCACTAGTGACATTGGGTGTGTGTTATTTTCCTAAAACTCATTGATCCACTAGTGACATTGCATGTGTGCTCTTTTCCTAAACCACATGTATCCACATGTGACATTGCATGTATGTTCTTTTCCTAAACCACATTATTCCACTAGTGACATTGCATGTGTTTTCTTTTCCTGAACCACATTGATCCACTGGTGACATTGCATGTGTGTTCTTTTCCTAAACCACATGGATCCACTGGTGACATTGCATGTGTGTTCTTTTCCTGAACCACATGGATCCACTAGAGTCATTACATGTGTGTTCTTTTCCTGAACTACATTGATCCACTGGTGACATTTGCATGTGTGTTCTTTTCTAAAACACATTGATCCACTGGTGACATTGCATGTTTGTTCTTTTCCTAAACCACATTGATCCACTAGAGTCATTACATGTGTGTTTTTCCTAAACCACATGGATCCACTAGTGACATTGCATGTCGGTTCTTTTCTTAAACCACAAGGATCCACTATTTACATTCCATGTTTCTTCCTTTCCTAAACCACATGGATACACTAGCGACATTGGATGTGCGTTGTTTTCCTAAAACACATTGATCCACTAGTGACATTTGCATATTTGTTCTTTTGCTAAACCACATGGATCCTCTAAAGTCATTGCAAGTTTGTTCATTTCTAAAACCACATTGATCCACTAGTGACATTTGAATACGTGTTCTTTTCCTAAATCATATTGATCCACTGGTGACATTGGATGTGTGTTGTTTTCCTAAACCACATGGATCCACTAGAGACATTCCATGTGTGTTCATTTCCTAAAGCACATGGATCCACTAGAGTCATCGCGTGTGTGTTATTTTCCTAAACACATGGATCCACTAGAGTCATTGCATGTGTGTTCTTTCCCTAAACCACATTGATCCACTAGTGACATTGCATGTGTGTTCTTTTCTTAAA
>OU342743.1:431589426-431645339 GCA_910589775.1 Avena eriantha | reverse complement strand
TAGTGACATTTGCATGTGTGTTCTTTTCCTAAACTACATGGATCAACTAGTGTCATTGCATGTGTGTTCTTTTCCTAAAACACATTGATCCACTTGTGACATTTGCATGTGTGTTCTTTTCCTATAACACATGCATCCACTGTTGACATTGCATGTATGTTCTTTTCCTAAACCACATGGATCCACCGGTGACATTGCATGTGTGTTCCTTTCCTAAACCACATGGATCCACTAGAGACATTGCATGTGTGTTCTTTTCCTAAACCACATGGATCCACTAGTTGCATTGCATGTGTGTTCTTTTCCTAAACGACATAGACCCATTGGATATATTGCATGCGTGTTCGTTTCGTAAAACACATGCATCCACTGTTGACATTGCATGTGTGTTCTTTCCCTAAACCACATGGATCCACTAGTGACATTGCATGTGTGTTCCTTTCCTAAACAAAATGGATCCACTGGAGACATTGCATGTGTGTTCTTTTGCTAAACACATGGATCCACTAGTGACATTACATGTGTGTTCTTTTCCTAAACGACATGGATCCATTGGAGTCATTGCATGTGTGTTCTTTTCCTAAACCATATTGATGAACATGTGACATTTGCATGTGTGTTCTTTTCCTAAACGACATGTATCCACTTGGGACATTGTATGTGTGTTCTTTTCCTAAAAACATTGATCCACTAAAGTCATTGCATGTGTGTCCTTTTCCTAAACAACATTGATCCACTGGTGACATTGTTTGTGTGTTCTTTTCCTTAACAACATTGATCCACTAGTGACATTTCCATGTGTTTTCTTTTACTAAACTACATATATCGACTAGAATCATTGCATGTGTGGTCTTTTCCTAAATCACAGGGATCCACTAGTGACATTTCATGTGTGTTCTTGTGCTCAACCACATTGATCCACTGGTGACATTGCATGTATGTTCTTTTCCTAAACCACATGACTCCATTGGTGACATTGGATGTATGTTCTTTTCCTAAACCACATTGATCCACTTGTGACATTGCATGTGTGTTCTTTTCCTTAACCACATTGATCCACTAGTGACATTGCATCTGTGTTCTTTTCCTAAACCACATGGATCCACTAGTGACATTGCATGTGTGTTCTTTTCCTAAACCACATGGATCCACTAGTGACATTTGCATGTGTGTTCTTTTCCTAAACTACATGGATCAACTAGTGTCATTGCATGTGTGTTCTTTTCCTAAAACACATTGATCCACTTATGACATTTGCATGTGTGTTCTTTTCCTATAACACATGCATCCACTGTTGACATTGCATGTATGTTCTTTTCCTAAACCACATGGATCCACCGGTGACATTGCATGTGTGTTCCTTTCCTAAACCACATGGATCCACTAGAGACATTGCATGTGTGTTCTTTTCCTAAACCACATGGATCCACTAGTTGCATTGCATGTGTGTTCTTTTCCTAAACGACATAGACCCATTGGATATATTGCATGCGTGTTCGTTTCCTAAAACACATGCATCCACTATTGACATTGCATGTGTGTTCTTTCCCTAAACCACATGGATCCACTAGTGACATTGCATGTGTGTTCCTTTCCTAAACAAAATGGATCCACTAGAGACATTGCATGTGTGTTCTTTTGCTAAACACATGGATCCACTAGTGACATTGCATGTGTGTTCTTTTCCTAAACGACATGGATCCATTGGAGTCATTGCATGTGTGTTCTTTTCCTAAACCATATTGATCAACATGTGACATTTGCATGTGTGTTCTTTTCGTAAACGACATGGATCCACTTGGGACATTGTATGTGTGTTCTTTTCCTAAAAACATTCATCCACTAAAGTCATTGCATGTGTGTCCTTTTCCTAAACAACATTGATCCACTGGTGACATTGTTTGTGTGTTCTTTTCCTTAACAACATTGATCCACTAGTGACATTTCCATGTGTTTTATTTTACTAAACTACATACATCGACTAGAATCATTGCATGTGTGGTCTTTTCCTAAATCACAGGGATCCACTAGTGACATTTCATGTGTGTTCTTGTGCTCAACCACATTGATCCACTGGTGACATTGCATGTCTGTTCTTTTCTTAAACCACATGACTCCATTGGTGACATTGGATGTATGTTCTTTTCCTAAACCACATTGATCCACTTGTGACATTGCATGTGTGTTCTTTTCCTTAACCACATTGATCCACTAGTGACATTGCATCTGTGTTCTTTTCCTAAACCACATGGATCCACTAGTGACATTGCATGTGGTGTCTTTTCCTAAACCACATGGATCCGTTGGAGCCATTGCATGTGTGTTCCATTCCAGAACCACATTGATTCCTTGGGGACATTTGCATGTGTGTTCTTTTCCTGAACCACATTGATCACTGGAGTCAATGCATGTGTGTTCTTTTCCTAAACCAAATTGATCCACTGGTGACATTTGCATGTGTGTTCTTTTCCGAAACCACATAGATCCACTTGTGACATTGCATGTGTGTTCTTTTCCTAAACCACATGGATCCACTAGAGTCATTGCATGTGTTTTTTTCCTAAACCACATGGATCCACTAGTGACATTGCATGTGTGTTCTTTTCCTAAACCACAGGGATCCACTGTTTACATTGCATGTGTGTTCCTTTCCTAAACCACATGGATCCACTAGTGACATTGGGTGTGTGTTCTTTTCCTAAAACTCATTGCTCCACTGGTGACATTGCATGTGTGATCTTTTACGAAACCACATGGATCCACTAGGGTCATTGCATGTGTGTTCTTTTCCTAAACCACATTGATCCACTGGTCACATTGCATGGGTGTTCTTTTCCGAAACCACATGGATCCATGGGAGTCATTGCATGTGATTTCTTTTCCTAAACCACATTGATCCACCAGATTCATTGCATGTGTGTTATTTTCCTAAACCACATGGATCCACTAGTGACATTGCATATGTGTTCTTTTTCTAAAACACATTAATCCACTAGAGTCATTGCATGTGTGTTCTTTTCCTAAACCACACTGATCCACTAGTGACATTGCATGTGTGTTCTTTTCCTGAACCACATTTATCCACTGGTGACATTTGCATGTTTGTTCTTTTCCTAAACTACATGGATCCACTAGTGTCATTGCATGTATGTTCTTTTCCTGAAACACATTGATCCACTAGTGACTTTTGCATGTGTGTTCTTTTCCTAAAACACATGCATCCACTGTTGACATTGCATGTGTGTTCTTTCCCTAAACCACATGGATCCACTGGTGACATTGCATGTGTGTTCCTTTCCTAAACAAAGTGGATCCACTAGAGACATTGCATGTGTGTTCTTTTGCTAAACCACATGGATCCACTGGTGACATTGCATGTGTGTTCTTTTCCTAAACGACATGGATCCATTGGAGTCATTGCATATGTGTTCTTTTCCTAAACCACATTGATCAACATGTGACATTTGCATGTGTGTTCTTTTCCTAAACCACATGGATCCACTGGGGACATTGTATGTTTCTTCTTTTCCTAAAACACATTGATCCACCAAAGTCATTGCATGTGTGTCCTTTTCCTAAACCACATTGATCCACGGGTGACATTGCTTGTGTGTTCTTTTCCTGCACCACATTTATCCACTAGTGACATTTGCATGTGTGTTCTTTTACTAAACTACATGGACCGACTAGAATCATTGCATGTGTGTTCTTTTTTCCTAAACCACATGGATCCACTAGTGACATTTCATCTGTGTTCTTGTGCTCAACCACATTGATCCACTGGTGACATTGCATGTGTGTTCTTTTCCTAAACCACATGGATCCACTAGAGTCATTGCATGTGTAATATTTTCCTGAACCAGATTGATCCACTAGAATCATTGGATGCATGTTCTATTCCTAAACCACATGAATCCACTGGTGTCATTGCATGTGTGATCTTTTCCTAAACCACATGGATCCACTAGAGTCATTGCATGTGTGTTCTTTTCCTAAACCACATTGATCCACTAGTCACATTGCATGTGTGTTCTTTTCCTAAACCACATGGATCCACTAGAGTCATTGCATTTGATTTCTTTTGCTAAACCACATTTATCCACTAGAGTCATTGCATGTGTGTTCTTTTCCTAAACCACATGGATCCACTAGTGACATTGCATATGTGTTCTTTTTCTAAAACACATTAATCCACTAGAGTAATTGCATGTGTGTTCTTTTCCTAAACCACATTGATCCGCTGGTGACATTGCGTGTGTGTTCTTTTCCTGAACCACATTCATCCACTAGTGACATTTGCATGTGTGTTCTTTTCCTAAACTACATGGATCAACTAGTGTCATTGCATGTGTGTTCTTTTCCTAAAACACATTGATCCACTTGTGACATTTGCATGTGTGTTCTTTTCCTATAACACATGCATCCACTGTTGACATTGCATGTATGTTCTTTTCCCAAACCACATGGATCCACCGGTGACATTGCATGTGTGTTCCTTTCCTAAACCACATGGATCCACTAGAGACATTGCATGTGTGTTCTTTTCCTAAACCACATGGATCCACTAGTTGCATTGCATGTGTGTTCTTTTCCTAAACGACATAGACCCATTGGATATATTGCATGCGTGTTCGTTTCCTAAAACACATGCATCCACTGTTGACATTGCATGTGTGTTCTTTCCCTAAACCACATGGATCCACTAGTGACATTGCATGTGTGTTCCTTTCCTAAACATAATGGATCCACTGGAGACATTGCATGTGTGTTCTTTTGCTAAACACATGGATCCACTAGTGACATTGCATGTGTGTTCTTTTCCTAAACGACATGGATCCATTGGAGTCATTGCATGTGTGTTCTTTTCCTAAACCATATTGATCAACATGTGACATTTGCATGTGTGTTCTTTTCCTAAACGACATGGATCCACTTGGGACATTGTATGTGTGTTCTTTTCCTAAAAACATTGATCCACTAAAGTCATTGCATGTGTGTCCTTTTCCTAAACAACATTGATCCACTGGTGACATTGTTTGTGTGTTCTTTTCCTTAAGAACATTGATCCACTAGTGACATTTCCATGTGTTTTCTTTTACTAAACTACATACATCGACTAGAATCATTGCATGTGTGGTCTTTTCCTAAATCACAGGGATCCACTAGTGACATTTCATGTGTGTTCTTGTGCTCAACCACATTGATCCACTGGTGACATTGCATGTCTGTTCTTTTCCTAAACCACATGACTCCATTGGTGACATTGGATGTATGTTCTTTTCCTAAACCACATTGATCCACTTGTGACATTGCATGTGTGTTCTTTTCCTTAACCACATTGATCCACTGGTGACATTGCATCTGTGTTCTTTTCCTAAACCACATGGATCCACTAGTGACATTGCATGTGTGTTCTTTTCCTAAACCACATGGATCCGTTGGAGCCATTGCATGTGTGTTCCATTCCAGAACCACATTGATTCCTTGGGGACATTTGCATGTGTGTTCTTTTCCTGAACCACATTGATCACTCGAGTCAATGCATGTGTGTTCTTTTCCTAAACCAAATTGATCCACTGGTGACATTTGCATGTGTGTTCTTTTCCAAAACCACATAGATCCACTCGTGACATTGCATGTGTGTTCTTTTCCTAAACCACATGGATCCACTAGAGTCATTGCATGTGTTTTTTTCCTAAACCACATGGATCCACTAGTGACATTGCATGTGTGTTCTTTTCCTAAACCACAGGGATCCACTGTTTACATTGCATCTGTGTTTCTGTCCTAAACCACATGGATCCACTAGTGACATTGGCTGTGTGTTCTTTTCCTAAAACTCATTGATCCACTGGTTGCATGTGTGATCTTTTACGAAACCACATGGATCCACTAGAGTCATTGCATGTGTGTTCTTTTCCTAAACCACATTGATCCACTGGTCACATTGCATGGGTGTTCTTTTCCTAAACCACATGGATCCATGGGAGTCATTGCATGTGATTTCTTTTCCTAAACCACATTGATCCACCAGAGTCATTGCATGTGTGTTATTTTCCTAAACCACATGGATCCACTGGTGACATTGCATATGTGTTCTTTTTCTAAAACACATTAATCCACTAGAGTCATTGCATGTGTGTTCTTTTCCTAAACCACACTGATCCACTAGTGACATTGCATGTGTGTTCTTTTCCTGAACCACATTGATCCACTGGTGACATTTGCATGTTTGTTCTTTTCCTAAACTCCATGGATCCACTAGTGTCATTGCATGTATGTTCTTTTCCTGAAACACATTGATCCACTAGTGACTTTTGCATGTGTGTTCTTTTCCTAAAACACATGCATCCACTGTTGACATTGCATGTGTGTTCTTTCCCTAAACCACATGGATCCACTGGTGACATTGCATGTGTCTTCCTTTCCTAAACAAAGTGGATCCACTAGAGACATTGCATGTGTGTTCTTTTGCTAAACCACATGGATCCACTGGTGACATTGCATGTGTGTTCTTTTGCTAAACGACATGGATCCATTGGAGTCATTGCATATGTGTTCTTTTCCTAAACCACATTGATCAACATGTGACATTTGCATGTGTGTTCTTTTCCTAAACCACATGGATCCACTGGGGACATTGTATGTTTCTTCTTTTCCTAAAACACATTGATCCACCAAAGTCATTGCATGTGTGTCCTTTTCCTAAACCACATTGATCCACTGGTGACATTGCTTGTGTGTTCTTTTCCTGCACCACATTTATCCACTAGTGACATTTGCACGTGTGTTCTTTTACTAAACTACATGGACCGACTAGAATCATTGCATGTGTGTTCTTTTTTCCTAAACCACATGGATCCACTAGTGACATTTCATGTGTGTTCTTGTGCTCAACCACATTGATCCACTAGTGACATTGCATGTGTGTTCTTTTCCTAAACCACATGATTCCGATGGTGACATTGGATGTATGTTCTTTTCCTAAACCACATTGATCCACTTGTGACATTGCATGTGTGTTCTTTTCTTGAACCACATTGATCCACTGGTGACATTGCATGTGTGTTTTTTTCCTAAACCACATGGATCCACTAGTGACATTGCATGTATGTTCTTTTCCTAAACCACATGGATCCGCTGGAGTCATTGCATGTGTGTTCCTTTCCTGAACCACATTGATTCCCTGGGGACATTTGCATGTGTGTTCTTTTCCTGAACCACATTGATCACTGGAGTCAATGCATGTGTGTTCTTTTCCTAAACCAAATTGATCCACTGGTGACATTTGCATGTGTGTTCTTTTCTGAAACCACATAGATCCACTGGTGACATTGCATGTGTGTTCTTTTCCTAAACCACATGGATCCACTAGAATCATTGCATGTGTGTTTTTCCTAAACCATATAGATCCACTAGTGACATTGCATGTTTGTTCTTTTCCTAAACCACAAGGATCCACTGTTTACGTTGCATGTGTGTTCCTTTCCTAAACCACATGGATCCACAAGTGACATTGGGTGTGTGTTCTTCTCCTAAAACTCATTGATCCACTGGTGACATTGCATGTGTGATCTTTTCCTAAACCACATGGATCCACTAGAGTCATTGCACTTGTGTTCTTTTCCTAAACCACATTGATCCACTGGTCACATTGCATGTGTGTTCTTTTCCTAAACCATATGGATCCATTGTAGTCTTTGCATGTGATTTCTTTTCCTAAACCACATTGATCCACTAGAGTCATTGCATGTGTGTTCTTTTCCTAAACCACATGGATCCACTGGTGACATTGCATGTGTTCTTTTTCTAAAACAAATTAATCCACTAGAGTATTGCATGTGTGGTATTTTCCTAAACCACATTAATCCACTGGTGACCTTGCATGTGTGTTCTTTTCCTGACCCACATTGACCCACTAGTGACATTTGCATGTTTGTTCTTTTCCTAAACTACATGGATCCACTAGTGTCATTGCATGTGTGTTCTTTTCCTGAAACACATTGATCGACTAGTGACATTTGCATGTGTGTTCTTTTCCTAAAACACATGCATCCACTATTGACATTGCATGTGTGTTTGTCGTCGGATTGATGACAAGTACTCCATGAGGGGGTCCTCGAGGCGTGTGGAAGCGAGGGGTGTGAGACGTACGGTATTCCGGGACGGTGAGCACACAAGTTTACCCAGGTTCGAATCCGCCGGCTTTGGACAGATCCTACTCCTGCTAGTAATCTAGTAATACGGCAGAGCCGGAATATGGGTTAGAAGTGTTTCGCCTATGCGAGTTGAGATTGTGTACTATTGTCTGGTTGGTTGATTGATTGCCCTAAAAGCTCTCCTTAGGTCAGCTTATCTAGATATCCGGCCTAGGGTTTACAGAGAGATCTATCCGGCTACGACTAAGAGTCGGTTACAGAGTACATCTTGAACTTCAAGTAACACTATGGGCCTATGTCGGTAAGTCTTCTGGGCCTTCTCGTAGCCGGATTGGACTCCATATCTTCTCTCTGACTGGGCCACCCGTGAAGCAAAGCTCTAACCCGAAGTGGGCCACCCTGGTCAGTGAGGTACATTGAGGATACCCGGAAAGTATATCCCCAACAGCAGCCCCCGGAGGCCTCTAAGATCCAAAGTCTGATTCATCATCGTCTAGATTGATATTCGGCTTGCAGAATCTTGAAGGGTTCCTGAAACTTCAAAAGAAAAGATATGATCCGGGTCTCAAAAATGAGTTGGACCGATGAGTACATTATTCGGATTTCCAGCTCGAAATTCAAACTAAGCCGGAAATTGGTCTCTGACGTAACCTGACAACAGTCAAGGTCAAGTCACGTCACTGACAGACATTTCCTGTCAGCACGACCATTGGTGGGTCCGCCTTTCGCGGAACCGAGGCGCCATTTCAATGCGTGCGTGGAGATTGAGGCGACGTAATCATCGCGTGGGGGTTTCCTAGTCCTTTCCACGACACGTGGCATGTTTACTATAGTATTTGCACGAATCTTGACACGGTCGGTGGTTACAACTGGTGAGGATCTCTTTTCCCTATCTCCTTCACCAGTTCCTTGCATCGTTCCTTCTCCTCTACTCCTCCCACGCACCCATTGCTTCTCTGCCCCCAGAAATTCCCAGCGCCGCCCATCTAAGGTCACCGGCGCACCAGAAAAATGGCTTCCACATCATCTTCTAGTGCAATAGCGATGGCGGAGAAGGACAGCAATCGCGCGATTTGGATCCCGTGCATCCTCGTCAACGCCAAGCTCCGCGGCGTAGAAGAAGAAGGGCTCCTCCACGCCGGCGACTAGCAGAGAGGCCTCGGCGAAACCATCCCCAACCCTCGTGATGGCGAGCGAGTGCACTTCGGCACTCACCTTGACAGAGGTCTGAGCTTTCCTCCCTCAGATTTCTTTTCTAATGTTATTGATCACTACGGAGTTCATCTCCATCATCTTCCCCTGAACTCCATCTTAGAGATAAGCGCGTTTGCATCTTTGTGTGAGGGGTATCTCGGCATTACGACGAGCCTTACTCTTTTCCGGTACTACCTCCATGTCTGGAGAAATTCCGTAACTGCTGGTAATCCTTATGTTATCGGTACTATTAGTTTTTCGGTTAGGCGAGAGCGCGTCTATCACCGGATTGTGGCCGGTGATTCGGTCAAGCAATGATCGTCCACTTTCTTCTACCACAAGGATATTCCTGCTCCCGGCAAAGCTACTACTTTGCCGAATTTCGTCGACAGAGCCGCCACGCCCCAAAAATCCCGGGATGAGGTCGCTCCGACTCTCAGTGACGATCTGCTTCTCGCCAAGAGGCGGATCGAGTACTTGATGAAACACAAGGGCCTTAGAGGGTCCGACTTAGTCCAATGCTGGGTGTCACGCCATATCCAGCCTCTCCAACCTCATGGAGATCGACTGATGCATACCATCATGTCCTCCAAGAAAGATACACTCTGAATCAGTCACAAGACCTACTTGGAGAAGGACTATATATGCCAAATCAAATGGCTGATAAACGAACGAATCAATAGGAAGATTCCGGAAGTGTCCCTGGACATGCATACATCGGAGGATCCCATTGTGCATGTAAGCTTCAGCAACAACTCTTTTTATATGTTCATCTTTACATGATTTTTGCAATACTGAGATACTATCTCCTTTTCAGCTTGTCGACCTCCCCGAGTCGAAGCTCACTCCTATCGAGGGATATCCTCCTGAATTTTCTCAGGAGGAGGGAGAATTGGTTCCACTGCTAGACATTGCTCCTCGGAAGTGCAAAGCTCCGACAGTGGCTATCGGTACAAAGGAAGTGCCTGTTGTGAAGAGGTAACTTTCCTCACATCTTCTGCCTTTGTACTTTATTTGTAATTATTTCTGAGATGTAATGTTCTTTGTTCTATTACCTTCTCAGAGCTAAAGAGCTCATCAAGGGCAAGGGGAAGGGAGTTACTTCAAAGACCCTACTCTAGCAGAAACTAAACTTAGTTTCTCCTGCCGTAGCTCCTCTGACTCCTACCCCTCAGCCTTCTGTAGTGTTGGAGATTACTCCATCTCCGATCGTTGTAGAAGATCTGGCTCCCTTAGGCCAGCGATCCTTGAATCGCAAACTGACGTCACCATGGGTGACTCAGGTCTTGATTAGGGTGAACCCTCTTCGGGTAATGATCCCTCGGCAGAGGTTTTTGCCGACAATCTCCTGAGCAATCTGGGACTTGCCAAATTTGGCTTATCTCGGAAATCTACAGAGGAGATCCAACGGTTGGCCAGGCAATGCCTTGAAAGTCGGACCATCTCTGCCGAAGAAGAAGCACAAGAAGCAGAGGACATCAAGAACTCTGATCTTCTTGAACAAGTCCTTCTTCGCGATGAGAAGCTGAGGACCGGCGAGCTTCCAACTGCGCCAGTTGTTCCCCTAACCCTCGTCGAGAAGGTCACCACCGAAGCGAATGCGAATTTGAACAAGCTCGCTCATGAACAATATGTAGGTCGGAATTCCAACTCACATTTTCTTTTATGTTAATTTATATCATATCCTCTAGCCCCCAAGCATGAAGTTGGATAGACTATCCGGGTTTATGCTTTCTTAGGATACCAAAGAATGAACTAGTGTAGCCCACAAGGCTCGTGCTGATATTAGTAAAAATATTAGCCCGAGTCTTTATTAGGCTTCTGACTTTGGGTATTCTGACTTACAGAAAGTATATTCCTATAACCAAGATTTATTGAAGAATGTTTACAACAAGCGGAAAGAAATCAAAGCTCTCCGGCTTGAAATTGCACAATTGAAAGTTTCCAAGGATGAGGCTAAAGGTAAACATTCCATAACTCAAACTTTGTCTTGTATTTCCTAGTCGAATTTTTGTTCAACTATTGTTCTTTTGATTACAGCACTGGTGAAGCAGTCTTGTGCAATGATTGAAGAGGCCGAGAATCTTAAAACCTTGGTGGTGGAAAACAAAGATCTCCTCCAAGAGCTGGATAAGCTTAAGGCGGATCATGAGAAGAGCATTGCTCAAATTCTCGAATCCACTTCCATGGCCACCGTGGAGCGTGATCGTAATATTGTGCTCCAGGATAAGAAAATCTCGGATCTCAGCAATGATCTTTTTAGAGAGAGGGACATTACCGAGGCACTCCGGGCTGAACTCCAAAGTCTTCGGGAAGAGAAGGCCAAAGTCGATGATGTCATCTTTGGTATGTTTACCTTTTTTTCTGACTTATCTGCATCTTCTGACTCTTTGGAGTCCGAATTTATTAGACTTACCCTTTGCATTATATGCGCAGGTCCTCTGAACTTAACAAACTCAGCCTCTATCGAATCTCGCACCAGGCGGCTTACACAAGTTGGTGATCTGCTTCATGACTTTCGCTAATCCCTCGAAGATATTGGCGAAGTTCTCAAGGTTCTGGACATGCATAGCATGTCCGGCTTTGAAGTGCGAGACAAAGCCAAGGAGATGCGGCAGCTTGTCGAGGACTGGAACATGTCCTACGCGTGAACCGCAGCGCAAAACGCTCTCACCATGGTTATGAGCCACCATGGAAACATGGAAATCTGGCAAGTAACTAGAGGGTACTGCAAGGTGGATGAAGACGGATAGGAGTAAGACATAAAGGCTATCATGGGTGTCACGTAGCTGATTTAACCAGCTACGACATTCCTTTCTTCACCCGAGTGGACACGCCACCTCCGCCTGCCGAAGAAACAGCAAAAGCATCCGACAATGATCAAACTGCATCGGATTTGAACATCTCGGAATGTTATCAAGGCAAGGCTGATGTATCCAACGAGCCGACAGCTCCTACCTTTTCCCATGCATCATAGAATATCATAAAAAACAATTGTATTATTCTGAAAACAATTTGGGTTTGTAAATAAGTAGTATGATACTTTTGCTAGTGCCAAGTTTTTTTATCTATTCAACACTTTTGGCTTAAATATTATGTGCCTGAAATGTTTGCATAAGCACTTGTGTTTTTTGTCTATACTTATCGTTTATCTGGCTTTCCACCTCGTCCCTTTCGTGAGCCGGCCAACCTTTAGCACGGAAACATTGCCGAGCAATGGAGCTCAATTGCTAAACCAGTTTAAACTCGGAAACAAAGCCGGCTTCCAGTACCAACAATTCACTACTCAGAAAATGCCCGCATCCGGCAATCAGACAAATAACCAAAGCACAGAATATAAAATTTAAATTTATACCCGAAGGTAGCAAATTTAGAATCGGAAAACCAGAACAAACATGAGCATAAAGTACTTTCAAGTATTATGGGATTTTTGACTGTGACATGATCATTCAGAAATAATATGGTAAAAAACTTCTCAGAAAAAATTTGAGGCAACCAATACTTTATTTCTTTTTGAACATGTACACATATATGATTACAAAGAAGGATAAACTAAGAATAAAAGGACGTAGCTGAGCAATATTCCATGGTATGTCTAATTCATCCGGGTTTGTACTGCCTCCAGCTCTCTTTCTCTTCTTAGTAGAAGGTCTTTCTTTGAATGGCCGCATATCAGTTAGGTAGTATGAACCATTGTGCAATACTCGACTAACCAAAAAGGGCCCTTCCCATACTGGGGAAAGTTTGTGCTTTCTTTGCTGCACAAGCCGGAGAACCAAATCACCCTTATTGAAAGACAGGTTTCTGAATCTATGGCTATGATACTTGCGTAACTTCTGCTGATAGGCTATTGATCTCATGTCAACAACGACGCGAACTTCTTCAACTAAGTCAAGATCATTTTGTCGAGAAATTTCAGCATCCTCTTCAATATACGCAGCCACTCTACGAGAAGTGTGAATTAAATCACTTGGAAGAACTGCTTCTGCGCCATAGACCAAGAAGAAAGGTGTGTATCCAGTTGACCTGTTTGGAGTTGTTCGTAAACTCCATATTACAGAAGGTAACTCCTCTGCCGAAGGCCCCCCAGCACGTCGTAGTGGTGCTTCGAGTCTTGGTTTTAGGCCTTGTAGGATTAAACCATTTGCTCTTTCGACTTGTCCATTAGCTTGTGGATGTGCGACTGACGCAATGTCAAGCCGGATATTTTGTTCATTCAGAATTCGGCAAGTTCTCCCATAGAGAAGTTACCCCCGTTGTTCATGATAATGCTATACGGATAACCATATCGGATTATGACATCCTCGACAAATCTTCTGGCTTTTGCTCTATCACAACTAGTGACGGGTTTAGCCTCAATCCATTTGGTGAACGTATCCACCATCACTAGGAGGTGAGTAAATCCACTTGGATCCCGTTTAAACGGTCCTACCATGTCAAGCCCCTAGACCGCAAAAGGCCATATTATAGGTATTGTTCGCAGCTGATCAGCCAGAACGTGAGTTGTTTGGCATATTTTTGGCAGCCCTTGCACGTCTTGACCAGCCGTTCGACATCTGCCTTGGCTGTAAGCCAGAAAAAAACCGTGTCGGAAAGCTTTTGCCACTAGAGATTTGGCTCCAGCGTGGTGACCACTCTCGCCTTCGTGGATTCCTCTTAAGATTTCCACTCCTTCTTCCGGAGATACACAATGCTGAAAGACCCCAGATGCACTCCGCTTATAGAGCCCACCACTGATTATAGTGTAGGCTTTTGCTCGTCGGACGATCTGTCGGCTCAGAACTTCGTCTTCGGATAATTTTCCATCTACGAGGAAATCAAGGTAGGGTTGAGTACAACTGGGAATCATAGCCAGTACTGCTACTAAAGGTGAGTCAGATTTGGTCGGATATTCCTCATCCACTCCCTTTATAGAGGGAACTTTGAGGTGCTCTAAAAAAGCGCCATCTAAGACCTGTTTCCATGCAGAGCCTATCCGAGATAATGCATCTGCTTCCTCATTTTCTGCTCGAGGGATGTGTTGAACCTCAAACCCTTCAAATGATTTAGATAGATCATCCACGACAGCTTTATAAGCAGCCATGTGCTTATTTGCATTACAAATATCCAACACTTGTTGAGCAACAAGATCCGAATCTCCGTAACAGATCAATCATCGGATGTCGATATCCTTAGCAATCCGGATTCCATGCAGCCGTGCTTCATACTCGGCAATGTTATTTGTCGTTGTGAAGTGGATCTGCAACACATATAGAAGTTTATCTCCTTGGGGTGATTTGAGCACCACGCTAGCCCCGAGCCCCTGTGAGCCTTAGACCCGTCTAAATTCAGGGTCCAATATTCTGACTCGGGGAGGGTCATATTCTCCTTTGTCTCTGTCCAATCAGCAACAAAGTCAGCAAAGATTTAGTATTTAATTGTTGTCTGTGGTTTTTACTCAATATCTAAAGTTGGAAGCTCTATGCCCCATTTTGTGACATGTTGTGTAGCCTTGTTGTTGTTGATTATATCTCTCATGGGAGCTGTACTCACCACGGTAATTGGGTGTTCCTGAAAATAATGCTGTAACTTACGGGAATCAAAAAACACACCATAAGCTAGCTTTTGATAGTGCGGATACCACTGCTTTGATTTAGTTAGGACCTCGCTAAGGTAGTAAGTCGGACGCTGCACCAAATGTTCCTGATTTTCTTCTGGTCTCTCCACTACCATGACGACACTGACGACCCTGTTTGTCGCAGCGAGATACAGCAACATCGATTCCCTTGGTTCCGGTGCTGCAAGGATAGGAGCAGACGAGAGTACTTCTTTCAAGTCTTGTAGTGCAGCTTCAGCTTCAGCTTCATCAGTCCAAACGAATTTTTCGGTCTTTTTCAGGAGCTTGTAAAGTGGTGCGGCTCTTTCTCCGAGCAGGCGTACAAACCGACTGACAGCAATGCAACCAGTTAGTCTTTGAACGTCCTTTAGGCGAGTTGGCCTGGAAATATTGAGTATAGCCTTGATTTTGTCTCGGTTCACCTCTATGCCTCTTTGAGACACGATGAAACCTAACAATTTTCCGGCTGGAATTCCAAAGAAACATTTCTTCGGATTAAGCATTATGTTGTATTTTCGTAGATTGGCGAACGTTTCCTCCAAGTCGGAAATTAGTGTTTCCTTCTTTTTGGACAGCACCACAATGTCGTCCACATATGCATGTACGTTGCGTCCGATTTGGTCATGGAGGCAACGCTGCATAATGCGCTGGTACGTAGCTCCTGCGTTCTTGAGCCCAAAGGGCATCGTAACGAAACAGAAGTTTCCAACGAGGGTTAGAAATGAAGTTTTGATTTTGTCCGATTCCTTCATCCAAATTTGGTGATAACCGGAATATGCGTCGAGAAAACAGAGGAGTTCTGAGCCTATCGTAGAATCGATTACTTGATCAATTCTAGGCAGAGCGAACGGATCTTTGGGACAAGCCTTGTTCAAGGCAGTATAATCAACACACATCCTTAAATCAGTGGTGTCCTTTTTAGGGACCATTACAGGGTTGGCCTACCAATCAGTATGGATGACCTCTTATATGATTCCAGCTAACTCGAGACGGGCTAGTTCCTTAGCTATTTCCTTACGCTTTACTTCACCAAACCGTCGTAGGGACTGTTTGACAGATTTAGTGTTCGGGTGTACATTTAGAGAGTGTTTGGCAAGTTCCCAAGGTACTCCGGTCATGTCAGATGGCTTCCATGCAAAGATATCTTGATTCGCTTGGAGGAACTTGACGAGCGCGCTTTCCTATGCGCTATCTACGCCTACACCTATCTGGGTCACCTTGGAGGGGTCATCATCCTTCAACGGTGTCTTCTTCATCTCTTCCGATGCCTTAAATTCCGGATTTGGCTTTGTCACCTCCTTCTTTCTCGCGGGCATCTTGGATGGATCTATGGTCTTCTTGATCTCCTGGTACTCCTGGGCGTGCATCATGGCTTCAGCAAATGCGGCATTTCCATCCTTGCACTCTCGTGCTTTCTTGGGGTCTCCCCTGATGGTGATCACGCTGTTGGGACCTGGAATTTTCATCATATTGTAAATGTAACACGGACGAGCCATAAAAGCCCAGTAAGCCGAATGTCCGAATATAGCGCGATACACGCTCTTAAACGGGACCACTTCAAAGGAAAGTCCTTTCGTCTGATAGTTCTTTGGAGTTCCAAAGGTCACGTCCAAAGTGATTTCTCCCAGGGAATTTGCTCGTCTTCTTGGGACAACTCCACGAAAAATCACAGAGCTATGATTCAGCTGGGTCTCCGAGATCCGCATCTGGCGTAGCGTTTTGACATACAGAATATTGATGCTGCTACCACCATCCATGAGTGTTGGAGAAACCATAGCCATCAATAATTGGATTGACGATTAAGGCGTATTTTCCTCGCCTGTGCAACTTAGGCGGATGATTAGCACCGTCAAAGGTGATTGCAACTTCCGACCATGCCAAAAATTGAGGGACAGCCGGAACTATTGCATTGAGCTCATGTAGAACTGCTTTCTTGACCTTAGGTGCTTGAGATCTGAGGAAGGTGACATAAGTTTCTTTCTTTGTCGGGAAGTTCTTTTTCCCTTCCGTCTTGGGATTTGAAGCATCGACTTCCTCCATGTCGGAATCATCCTTAGTCTCTTTATCTTTTTCGGGATTCTTCTTTCCCTTCTTCCGCTTAGCCCTGTAGCTAGCGGTATCATCTTTCTTGATGTCGTCATTCAAATGACACTCGGTGTTTGTGTGAGACGAGCCCCCATTAGCATCTAAATGATGCACACATGGGTTATTGGCAATGTCGGCCCAAGAGTAGGTTTTGCTGGGCTGCTGGTCTCCTCTACCTTGGACTCTTGATGTCCCACGACTACGTCCGTAGCCACCGCCATGTCCTCCTCATCCTCCAGACCCGAAAGTAGCAGTAACTACTGCCGTTTCCGCATTGGGTTTTTCTTCCGAGGTGTTCTTGCGCTTCTGAGCTTGCTGCTTTGGTATTTTTGATGACTGTGGCACAACTAGGGCGTTTAGTAATCCCTCTGCATCGTCGTCATCATCTGCATACTTGCTCGCTGTTTCTATCATCTCTCCCAAATCAGTGACCTTGTCACACTTCAAGCGATGACGTAGTAAACCAATTGGGAGCCCTGCAATGAAAGCTTCAATTGCAGTTTGGTCATTTACTCCCTCACAAGAGTTCTTTGTGTCGATCCATCGTTCGAGATAATCCTGGCAGGTTTCTCCGCCTTTCTGGGTGCAACGCTGTAGGTCTCCTACCGTACAGGGCGTCCGGTACGTGCCTTCAAAATTCCGAAAGAACGCACTTTGCATATCATACTAGTTGTGGATGGTGTTCTCTGGAAGTTCATTGAGCCATGTTCGTGCCGCCTTCCGCAACATGAGTGGGAGATATCGTGTTGCAACCAGGTTGTTTCCGCCTTTGGCAATACAGCAAGCCTGGAAAAAATCCAGGAGCCAAGTATCTGGCCAAGCCATACCGTCGTAGGCTTGAATGTGTCTTGAGATAGCAAATCCTTCCGGGAATTTTGTTGCTCTTATGTGTGGTCCGAAGCACTTTGGGCCCACGTATATGTCATCATTCTGTTAGCGCCGCGCCTCTATGTTGGAGTTAATCCTGTGCCTCGCATCACTTGGGGACATAGATCCTCTGAATGATGGCTATAGCCGCGGTGCCTTGGAGCCGGACTTCGGCTTCTACCACCACCTCCTCCGCCACGATGCCCTCCTTAGCCTCCTTGAGAGCCGTTGTGGTAGCTACTTGGTGGAGAAGGTGGGGCAGCTGGATTATTTCCGGCTAAACACCGGCCTCCGTCCGGAGCATCACTATTCTGGTTTCGGGGAGGGTCTTCATTACAACGAGCCCCCTGCCGGCTTGTCTCAGCACGGTGTCCATCGTTCCTTTGTCCGTCACTCCCACCACGGTGGGGCTCAGCCGGACGGCTTGCATGTCTAGGAGGTGGCATTCTCTGACGGTCCTCCTCCTGACGCTTCTCTTTATCTTCTTCCATGGGATCGTTCGACTCTCGCCAGGGAGGATTCCTTGGATTTAGTGCAACAATTGCTTCTTGCTCAGCAGTTGGAGCAACAATGCGTTAGTCACGTGCAGTTCTGTGATGTTGTCCTGTAGATCTGGTTCTTGAATAGTTGTCTTCCCGACAGTTGGAATGGTGATGCTATTCCGGAGCACATTGGGGTCTTACATTATTCTAGGCCGGGTCCATGCGACATTGGTCGGATTGGGAGACCAATTTTCTGCTTCCAGACCTCACGGCCTTCTGCTGCTCCAGACCCTTGTTGAGTAGCTAAATGCCCAATCGAATCTGCTCTGGGCCTGGATTATTTGCTAGGATTTCTTAAGCTGCAACAGTGTTTTGCACTGGTGTTGGATACACCCAATCTCCCTTGCTGTCGAGTCGGGGCATCCCATGGTCTTCTCCAAAGAGGACTTTGTGAACTTCTGGAATTGGTCGTCATGAGTGTGACATTTCCGGGTCTTCTGATGCTGCTGAGAGATGTACTTCTCTGCATTTGCCATGCGTTTCTTTTCTTCCTCGATGTTTTTGGCCTCATCCAGGAGTACTTGGCGACGCGCTTCTAGGGCTTGGGCCCTTTCATCCAGTTCTTCAGCAGTGAGTTCTATAGCTGTATTGATAGGTGTGGTTAATGCAACTTCGATGAGTTTACGCACTCCTTCGGTGATCACGTGTCCATCCACCGATTCTTCTTTGGGCTCATTTGGGATAAGTGCTCCATCCAAGTCTTCCTCATATTCCTCGGCAATCACTTCCTCTGTCGGAAGATCTTTTGCCGTGGTCTTGTTCTTCTTGTTCTTCTTCTTTTTCTTCTTGGCAGCGCCGGTAGCAAAGACGGCTTTGGGTCCGTTTCCCGGAGTCAAGCTCTGATCGGTACTTTCGAACATCTGGACATCGGGGTTATCTCCGATATCCATTTTGTCCTGCGTTTTGGGAGAGTTTTCCCTGGATCCTTCATCCATGGCTTCTCCTTCTTCTACAGCTTTCGAGTTGTACTCCTCTTGATATTCCATGGAGAACTTTCAGAAATCCACCGACGTCATCGAGTCATCCAAGGACGCGGGTAAGTCGGCATTTGTTCTGATCGCCTCCAGCACTGATTCGGTGTTGTCTCCAGCATCGGCAGAGCTGGATCCAGAACCAACATATCCAACGAAGTGCGACGCGTGCCTCCTGAGATAGTTGCGGCTCTTGCGGCCGGCTTCCTCGAAACACCTAATGGTCTCGAGAATATCATCCATGCTTGCGTCTTGCATCATCATGCACCTCAACGTGTATATCAGGAGAGGTCTATCAGTTCCGGTTTTATTAGAGCGGGAACCAAAGTTGTTTTCCTGCTCTTCCTGGATTTCGACCTGCGCAGGTAGATCGATCTGGGATTCGACCTCACTAGGGAGATCGACTCTAGATCCGACTTGTACTGCGAGATCTACCTCAGGTTCAACTTTCTCCACTATCTCCACAACTGGTACGGGCTGGGTGGGATTAGGGTTTTATGAGATCCGAAACTGTACCGCCTCCATGGACAAAGGGGACCCAGAAATTTCTTCTTCCTCTATCATCACCGCTAGGGTGGGTGGGACTCGTTCAGCAAAACCAATTTAAACATCGATCTCACCGAAATACATGATGGTGTAGGCAGTCACAGCCTCCCTAGCCCAAATCCAGGTCTCATCGAGAATGATGAGAGGGACGTTACTGGCGTAGAGGATGCGACCGATGACGATAGTGTCGCCGATTCCGATTCTTGCAGATTCCCCTCGGAATGCAGATCCGAAGCTCACTTGCCCCATGGTGGGCGCCAACTGTCGTCGGATTGATGACAAGTATGCAAAGAGGGGGTCCTCGAGGCATGTGGAAGAGAGTAGTGTGAGACGTCCGGCATTCCAGGTCGATGGGCACACAAGTTTACCCAGGTTCGAATCCGCCGGCTTTGGACGGATTCTACTCCTGCTAGTAATCCAATAATACGGCAGAGTCAGAATATGGGTTACAAGGGTTTCGCCTGTGCGAGTTGAGATTATGGACTATTGTCTGGTTGGTTGATTGATTGCCCTAAAGGCTCTCCCTAGGAAGGCTTATATAGATATCCGGCCTAGGGTTTACATGAGAGATCTATCCGGCTACGACTAAGAGTCGGTTACAGAGTACATCTTGAACTACAAGTAACACTATGGGCCTATGTCGGTAAGTCTTCTGGGCCTTCCCGTAGCTGGATTGGACTCCGTATCTTCTCTTTGACTAGGCCGCCGGTGACGCAAAGCTCTAATCCGAAGTGGGCCACCCTGGTCAGTGAGGTACAGTGAGGATACCCGGAAAGTATATCCCCAATAGTGTTCTTTTCCTAAACTACATGGATCCACTGGTGACATTGCATGCGTCTTCTCTTCCTAAACCACATGGATCCACTAGAGACATTGCATGTGTGTTCTTTTCCTAAACCACATGGATCCACTGGTGACATTGCATGTGTGTTCTTTTCCAAAACCACATGGATCCATTAGAGTCATTGCATGTGTGTTCTTTTCCTAAACCACATTGATCAACATGTGACATTTTCATGTGTATTCTTTTCCTAAACCACATGGATCCACTAGGGACATTGTATGTGTGTTCTTTTCCTAAAACACATTGATCCACTAGAGTCATTGCATGTGTGTCCTTTTCCTAAACCACATTGATCCACTTGTGACATTGCTTGTGTGTTCTTTTCCTGAACCACATTGATCCACTAGTGACATTTGCATAGGTGTTCTTTTACTAAACTACATGGATCAACTAGAATCATTGCATGTGTGTTCTTTTCCTAAACCACATGGATCCACTAGTGAAATTTCATTTGTGTTCTTGTGCTCAACAACATTGATCCACTGGCGATATTGCATGTGTCTTCTTTTCCTAAACCACATGATTCCGCTAGTGACATTGGATGTATGTTCTTTTCCGAAACCACATTAATCCACTTATGATATTGCATGTGTGTTCTTTTCCTGAACCACATTGATCCACTGGTGACATTGCATGTGTGTTCTTGTCCTAAACCACATGGATCCACTAGTGATATTGCATGTGTGTTCTTTTCCTAAACCACATGGATCCACTAGAGACATTGCATGTGTGTTCCTTTCCTGAACCACATTGATTCCCTGGGGACATTTGCATGTGTATTCTTTTCTTAAACCACATTGATCGCTGGAGTCAATGCATGTGTGTTCTTTTCCTAAACCACATTGATCCACTTGTGACATTTGCATGTGTATTCTTTTCCGAAACCACGTAGATCCATCGGTGACATTGTATGTGCGTTCTTTTTCTAAACCACAGGGATCCACTAGAGTCATTACATGTGTGTTCTTTTCCTAATCCACAAGGATCCACTGTTTACATTGCATGTGTGTTCCTTTCCTAAACCACATGGATACACTAGTGATATTGGGTGTGTGTTCCTTTCCTAAAACTCATTGTTCCGCTGGTGACATTTACATGTTTCTTCTTTTCATAAACCACATAGATCCTCTAGAGTCATTGCATGTGTGTTCTTTTCCTAAACCACATTGATCCACTAGTGACATTTGCATGTGTGTTCTTTTCCAAAACCATATTGATCCACTGTTGACATTGCATGTGTGTTCTTTTCCTAAACCACATGGATCGACTAGAGACATTGCATGTGTGTTGTTTTCCTAAAGCACATGGATCCAATGGAGTCATCGCATGTGTGTTCTTTTCCTAAACCACATGGATCCACTAGAGTCATTGCATGTGTGTTCTTTTCCTAAACCACATCCAGCCACTGGTGAGATTGCATGTGTGTTCTTTTCCTAAACCACATGGATCCACTGGAGTCATTGCATGTGTGATCTTTTCCTGAACCACATTGATCCACTAGAATCATTGCATGCATGTTCTATTCCTAAACCACATGGATCCACTGGATTAATTGCATGTGTGATCTTTGCCTAAACCACATGGATCCACTAGAGTCATTGCATGTGTGTTCTTTTCCTAAACCACATTGACCCACTGGTCACATTGCATGCGTGTTCTTTTCCTAAACCAAATGGATCCACTAGAGTCATTACATGTGATTTCTTTTCCTAAACCACATTGATCCACTAGAGTCATTGCATGTGTGTTCTTTTCCTAAACCACATGGATCCACTGGTGTCATTGCATATGTCTTCTTATCCGAAAACACATTGATCCACTAGAGTCATTGCATGTGTGTTATTTTCCTAAACCACATTGATCCACTGGTGACATTGCATGTGTGTTGTTTTCCTCAACCACATTGATCCACCGGTGATATTTGCATGTGTGTTCTTTTCCTAAACTACATGGATCCACTAGTGTCATCGCATGTGTGTTCTTTTCCTAAAACAAATTGATCCACTAGTGACATTTCCATGTGTGTTCTTTTCCTAAAACACATGCATCCACTATTGACATTGCATGTGTGTTGTTCTCCCAATCCACATTGATCCACTTGTGACATTTGCATGTGTGATCTTTTCCTGAACCACATGGATCCACTGGAGTGATTACATGTGTGTTCTTTTCCTAAACCACATTGATCCACTGGTCACATTGCATGTGTGTTCTTTTCCTAAACCACATGGATCCACTGGAGTCATTGCATGTGATTTATTTTCCTAAACCACATTGATCCACTAGTCAGATTGCATGTGTGTTCTTTTCCTAAACCACATGGGTCCGCAGGAGTCATTGCATGTGTGTTCCTTACCTGAACAACATTGACCCACTAGTGACATTTGCATGTGTGTTCTTTTCCTGAACCACATTGATCCACTAGAGTCATTACACGTGTGATGTTTTCATAAACCTCATGGATACACTAGGGACATTGCATGTGTCTTCTCCTAAACCACATTGATCCACTAGTGACATTGCATGTGTGTTCTTTTCCTAAACCACATGGATCCACTGGAGTCATTGCATGTGTGATCTTTTCTTGAACCACATTGATCCACCAGAATCATTGCATGCATGTTCTATTCCTAAACCACATTGATCCAATGGAGTCATTGCATGTGTGTTCTTTTCCTAAAATACATGGATCCACTAGAGTCATTGCATGGGTGTTCTTTTCCTAAACCACATTGATCCACTGGTGACATTGCATGTGTGTTGTTTTCCTAAACCACATGGATCCACTAGAGTCATTGCATGTTTGTGTATTTTCCTAAACCACATTGATTGACTAGAATGATTGCATGTGTGTTCATTTCCTAAACCACATGGATCCACTAGTGACATTGCCTGTGTGTTCTAGTCCTAAACCACATTGATCCACTACTGAGATTGCATGTGTGTTCTTTTCCTAAACCAGATGTATCCACTTTTGACATAGCATGTGTATTATTTTCCTTAACCACATTGATCCACTAGTGACATTGCATGTGTGTTCTTTTTCTAAACCACATTAATCCACTTGTGACATTGCATGTATGTTCTCTTCCTAAACCACATGGATCAAGTGGTGACATTGCATTTGTGTTCTTTTCCTGAACCACATGGATCCACTTGAGTCAATGCATGTGTGTTCTTTTCCTAAACCACTTTGTTCCACAGGTGACATTTGCATGTGTGTTCTTTTCCGAAACCACGTAGATCCGCTTGTGAGATTGCATGTGTGTTCTTTTCCAAAACAACATAGATCCACTAGACTCATTGCATGTGTGTTTTTCCTAAACCACATGGATCCACTAGTGACATTGCATGTGTGTTCTCTAACTAAACCACAAGGATCCATTGTTTACATTGCTTGTGTGTTCCTTTCCTCAACCACATGGATCCACTAGTGACATTGGGTGTGTGTTCTTTTCCTAAAACTCATTGTTCCACTGGTGACATTTGCATGTTTGTTCTTTTCATAAACCACATAGATCCTCTAGAGTCATTGCATGTGTGTTCTTTTCCTAAACCACATTGATCCATTAGTGATATTTGCATGTGTGTTCTTTTCCTAAACCATATTTATCCACTTGTGACATTGCATGTGTGTTCTTTTCCTAAACCACATGGATCCACTAGAGACATTGCATGTGTGTTGTTTTCCTAAAGCACACGGATCCACTGGAGTCACCGCATGTGTGTTCTTTGCCTAAACCACATGGATCTACTAGAGTCATGGCATGTGTGTTCTTTTCCTAAACCACATTCAGCCACTGGTGACATTGCATGTGTGTTCTTTTCCTATACCACATGGATCCACTGGAGTCAATGCATGTGTGATCTTTTCCTGAACCAAATTGATCCACTAGAATCATGGCATGCATGTTCTATTCCCAAACTACATGGATCCACTCGAGTCATTGCATGTGTGATCTTTTCCTAAACAACATGGATCCACTAGAGTCATTGCATGTGTGTTCTTTTGCTAAACCACATTGATCCACTAGTCACATTGCATGTGTTTTCTTTTCCTAAACCACATGGCTCCAAGGAGTCATTCCATGTGATTTCTTTTCCTAAACGACATTGATCCACTAGAGTCAGTGCATATGTGTTCTTTTCCTAAACCACATGGATCCACTTGAGACATTGCATATGTGTTCTTTTCCTAAAACACATTGATCCACTAGAGTCATTGCATGTGTGTTATTTTCCTAAACCACATTGATCCACTGGTGACATTGCATGTGTGTTCTTTTCCCGAACCACATTGATCCACTAGTGACATTTGCACGTGTGTTCTTTTCCTAAACTACATGGATCCACTAGTGTCATTGCATGTGTGTTCTTTTACTAAAACACATTGATCCACTGGTGACATATGTGTGTTCTTTTCCTAAAACACATGCATCCACTATTGACATCGCGTGTGTGTTCTTCTCCCAATCCACATTGATCCACTTGTGACATTTTCATGTGTGTTCTTTTCCTAAAACACATGCATCCACTCTTGACTTTGCATGTGTGTTCTTTTCCTAAACCACATGGATCCACTTGTGACATTCCATGTGTTTTCTTTTCCTAAACCCCATGAATCCACTAGAGACATTGCATGCCTGTTCATTTCCTAAAACACATGCATCCACTATTGACATTGCATGTGTGTTCTTTTCCTAAACCACATGGATCCACTCGTGACATTGCATGTGTGATCTTTTCCTAAACCACATGGATCCACTGGAGTGATTGCATGTGTGTTCTTTGCCTAAACCACATTGATCCACTGGTCACATTGCATGTGTGTTCTTTTCCTAAACCACATGGATCCACTGGAGTCATTGCATGTGATTTATTTTCCTAAACCACATTGATCCACTAGTCACATTGCATGTGTGTTCTTTTCCTAAACCACATGGGTCCGCAGGAGTCATTGCATGTGTGTTCCTTTCCTGAACAACATTGACCCACTAGTGACATTTGCATTTGTGTTCTTTTCCTGAACCACATTGATCCACTAGAGTCATTACACGTGTGATGTTTTCCTAAACCTCATGGATACACTAGGGACATTGCATGTGTCTTCTCCTAAACCACATTGATCCACTAGTGACATTGCATGTGTGGTCTTTTCCTAAACCACATGGATCCGCTGGAGTCATTGCATGTGTGATCTTTTCTTGAACCACATTGATCCACCAGAATCATTGCATGCATGTTCTATTCCTAAACCACATGGATCCAATGGAGTCATTGCATGTGTGTTATTTTCCTAAACCACATGGATCCACTAGAGTCATTGCATGTGTGTTCTTTTCCTAAACCACATTGATCCACTTGTGACATTGCATGTATGTTCTCTTCCTAAACCACATGGATCAAGTGGTGACATTGCATTTGTGTTCTTTTCCTGAACTACATGGATCCACTTGAGTCAATGCATGTGTGTTCTTTTCCTAAACCACTTTGTTCCACAGGTGACATTTGCATGTGTGTTCTTTTCCTAAACTACATGGATCCACTAGTGTCATTGCATGTGTGTTCTTTTACTAAAACACATTGATCCACTGGTGACATATGTGTGTTCTTTTCCTAAAACACATGCATCCACTATTGACATTGCATGTGTGTTCTTCTCCCAATCCACATTGATCCACTTGTGATATTTGCATGTGTGTTCTTTTCCTAAAACACATGCATCCACTCTTGACTTTGCATGTGTGTTCTTTTCCTAAACCACATGGATCCACTGATGACATTCCATGTGTTTTCTTTTCCTAAACCCCATGAATCCACTAGAGACATTGCATGCCTGTTCATTTCCTAAACCAACTTGTTCCACTGGTGATATTGCATGTGTGTTCTTTTCCTAAACCACATGAGTCATTGCATGTGTGTTCTTTTCCTAAACCACATTGATCAATAGGTGACATTTGCATGTGTGTTCTTTTCCTAAACCACATTGAGCCACTGGTGACATTGCATGGGTGTTCTTTTCCTAAACCACATGGATCCCCTAGAGTCATTGCATGTGTAATCTTTTCCGGAACCAAATTGATCCACTAGAATCATTGCATGCATGTTCTATTCCTAAACCACATGGATCCACTAGAGTCATTGCATGTGTGATCTTTTCCTATACCAGATGAATCCACTAAAGTCATTCCATGTGTGTTCTTTTGCTAAACCACATTGATCCAATGGTCACATTGCATGTGTGTTCTTTTCCTAAACCACATGGATCCACTAGAGTCATTGCATGTGATTTCTTTTCCTAAACCACATTGATCTACTAGAGTCATTGCATGTTTGTTCTTTTACTAAACCACATTGTGCCATTGGTTACATTGCATGTGTGTTCTTTTCCTAAACCGCATGGATCCACTGCAGTCATTCCATGTTTTATCTTTTCCTGAACCACATTGATCCACTAGAATCATTGCATGTGTGTTCTATTCCTAAACTACATGGATCCACTGGAGTCATTGCATGTGTGATATTTTCCTAAACCACATGGATCCACTAGAGTCATTGCATTTGTGTTCCTTTCATAAACCACATTTATCCACTAGTCACATTGCATGTGTGTTCTTTTCCTAATGCACATGGATCCACTAGAGTCATTGCATGTGATCTCTTTTCCTAAACCACATTGATCCACTAGTGACATTGCATGTGTGTTCTTTTCATAAACCACATGGATCCGCAGGAGTCATTGCATGTGTGTTCCTTTCCTGAATCACATTGACCCACTGGTGACATTTGCATGTGTGTTCTTTTCCTAAACCACATTGATCCACTAGAGTCATTACACGTGTGTTGTTTTCCTAAATCACATGTATACACTAGGGACATTGCATGTGTCTTTTCCTGAACCACATTTATCCACTAGTGACATTGCATGTGTGTTCTTTTCCTAAACCACATGGATCCACTAGAGTCATAGCATGTGTGATCTTTTCCTGAACCACATTGATCCAGTAGAATCATTGCATGCGTGTTCTATTCCTAAACCACATGGATCCACTTGAGTCATTGCACGTGTGTTCTTTTCCTAAACCATATGGATCCACTAGAGTCATTGCATGTGTGTTCTTTTCCTGAACCACATTGATCCACTGGTCACATTGCATGTGTGTTCTTTTCCTAAACCACATTGATCCACTAGAGTCATTGCATGTGTGTGTCTTTTCCTAAACCACATTGGTCGACTAGAATGATTGCATGTGTGTTCTTTTCCTAAACCACATGGATCCACTAGCGACATTGCACATGTGTTCTTGTCCTAAACCACATTGACCCACTAGTGAGATTGCATGTGTGTTCTTTTCCTAAACCACATGTATACACTATTGCCATAGCATGTGTGTTCTTTTCCTAAACCACATGGATCCACTTGAGACATTGCATATGTGTTCTTTTCCTAAAACACATTGATCCACTAGAGTCATTGCATGTGTGTTATTTTCCTAAACCACATTGATCCACTGGTGACATTGCATGTGTGTTCTTTTCCCGAACCACATTGATCCACTAGTGACATTTGCACGTGTGTTCTTTTCCTAAACTACATGGATCCACTAGTGTCATTGCATGTGTGTTCTTTTACTAAAACACATTGATCCACTGGTGACATATGTGTGTTCTTTTCCTAAAACACATGCATCCACTATTGACATCGCGTGTGTGTTCTTCTCCCAATCCACATTGATCCACTTGTGACATTTTCATGTGTGTTCTTTTCCTAAAACACATGCATCCACTCTTGACTTTGCATGTGTGTTCTTTTCCTAAACCACATGGATCCACTTGTGACATTCCATGTATTTTCTTTTCCTAAACCCCATGAATCCACTAGAGACATTGCATGCCTGTTCATTTCCTAAAACACATGCATCCACTATTGACATTGCATGTGTGTTCTTTTCCTAAACCACATGGATCCACTCGTGACATTGCATGTGTGATCTTTGCCTAAACCACATGGATCCACTGGAGTGATTGCATGTGTGTTCTTTGCCTAAACCACATTGATCCACTGGTCACATTGCATGTGTGTTCTTTTCCTAAACCACATGTATCCACTGGAGTCATTGCATGTGATTTATTTTCCTAAACCACATTGATCCACTAGTCACATTGCATGTGTGTTCTTTTCCTAAACCACATGGGTCCGCAGGAGTCATTGCATGTGTGTTCCTTTCCTGAACAACATTGACCCACTAGTGACATTTGCATTTGTGTTCTTTTCCTGAACCACATTGATCCACTAGAGTCATTACACGTGTGATGTTTTCCTAAACCTCATGGATACACTAGGGACATTGCATGTGTCTTCTCCTAAACCACATTGATCCACTAGTGACATTGCATGTGTGGTCTTTTCCTAAACCACATGGATCCGCTGGAGTCATTGCATGTGTGATCTTTTCTTGAACCACATTGATCCACAAGAATCATTGCATGCATGTTCTATTCCTAAACCACATGGATCCAATGGAGTCATTGCATGTGTGTTATTTTCCTAAACCACATGGATCCACTAGAGTCATTGCATGTGTGTTCTTTTCCTAAACCACATTGATCCACTTGTGACATTGCATGTATGTTCTCTTCCTAAACCACATGGATCAAGTGGTGACATTGCATTTGTGTTCTTTTCCTGAATTACATGGATCCACTTGAGTCAATGCATGTGTGTTCTTTTCCTAAACCACTTTGTTCCACAGGTGACATTTGCATGTGTGTTCTTTTCCGAAACCACATAGATCCACTTGTGAGATTGCATGTGTGTTCTTTTCCTAAACAACATAGATCCACTAGACTCATTGCATGTGTGATCTTTTCCTAAACCACATGGATCCACTGGAGTGATTGCATGTGTGTTCTTTGCCTAAACCACATTGATCCACTGGTCACATTGCATGTGTGTTCTTTTCTTAAACCACATGGATCCACTGGAGTCATTGCATGTGATTTATTTTCCTAAACCACATTGATCCACTAGTCACATTGCATGTGTGTTCTTTTCCTAAACCACATGGGTCCGCAGGAGTCATTGCATGTGTGTTCCTTTCCTGAACAACATTGACCCACTAGTGACATTTGCATTTGTGTTCTTTTCCTGAACCACATTGATCCACTAGAGTAATTACACGTGTGATGTTTTCCTAAACCTCATGGATACACTAGGGACATTGCATGTGTCTTCTCCTAAACCACATTGATCCACTAGTGACATTGCATGTGTGGTCTTTTCCTAAACCACATGGATCCGCTGGAGTCATTGCATGTGTGATCTTTTCTTGAACCACATTGATCCACCAGAATCATTGCATGCATGTTCTATTCCTAAACCACATGGATCCAATGGAGTCATTGCATGTGTGTTATTTTCCTAAACCACATGGATCCACTAGAGTCATTGCATGTGTGTTCTTTTCCTAAACCACATTGATCCACTTGTGACATTGCATGTATGTTCTCTTCCTAAACCACATGGATCAAGTGGTGACATTGCATTTGTGTTCTTTTCCTGAACTACATGGATCTAGTTGAGTCAATGCATGTGTGTTCTTTTCCTAAACCACTTTGTTCCACAGGTGACATTTGCATGTGTGTTCTTTTCCGAAACCACATAGATCCACTTGTGAGATTGCATGTGTGTTCTTTTCCTAAACAACATAGATCCACTAGACTCATTGCATGTGTGTTTTTCCTAAACCACATGGATCCACTAGTGACAATGCATGTGTGTTCTCTAACTAAACCACAAGGATCCACTGTTTACATTTCTTGTGTGTTCCTTTCCTCAACCACATGGATCCACTAGTGACATTGGGTGTGTGTTCTTTTCCTAAAATTCATTGTTCCACTGGTGACATTTGCATGTTTGTTCTTTTCATAAACCACATAGATCCTCTAGAGTCATTGCATGTGTGTTCTTTTCCTAAACCACATTGATCCATTAGTGATATTTGCATGTGTGTTCTTTTCCTAAACCATATTTATCCACTTGTGACATTGCATGTGTGTTCTTTCCCTAAACCACATGGATCCACTAGAGACATTGCATGTGTGTTGTTTTCCTAAAGCACACGGATCCACTGGAGTCACCGCATGTGTGTTCTTTGCCTAAACCACATGGATCTACTAGAGTCATGGCATGTGTGTTCTTTTCCTAAACCACATTCAGCCACTGGTGACATTTCATGTGTGTTCTTTTCCTATACCACGTGGATCCACTAGAGTCAATGCATGTGTGATCTTTTCCTGAACCAAATTGATCCACTAGAATCATGCCATGCATGTTCTATTCCCAAACTACATGGATCCACTCGAGGCATGGCATGTGTGATCTTTTCCTAAACAACATGGATCCACTAGAGTCATTGCATGTGTGTTCTTTTGCTAAACCACATTGATCCACTAGTCACATTGCATGTGTTTTCTTTTCCTAAACCACATGGCTCCACTGGAGTCATTCCATGTGATTTCTTTTCCTAAACCACATTGATCCACTAGAGTCAGTGCATATGTGTTCTTTTCCTAAACCACATGGATCCACTTGAGACATTGCATATGTGTTCTTTTCCTAAAACACATTGATCCACTAGAGTCATTGCATGTGTGTTATTTTCCTAAACCACCTTGATCCACTGGTGACATTGCATGTGTGTTCTTTTCCTGAACCACATTGATCCACCAGTGACATTTGCACATGTGTTCTTTTCCTAAACTACATGGATCCACTAGTGTCATTGCATGTGTGTTCTTTTACTAAAACACATTGATCCACTGGTGACATATGTGTGTTCTTTTCCTAAATAACATGCATCCACTATTGACATTGCACGTGTGTTCTTCTCCCAATCCACATTGATCCACTTGTGATATTTGCATGTGTGTTCTTTTCCTAAAACACATGCATCCACTCTTGACTTTGCATGTGTGTTCTTTTCCAAAACCACATGGATCCACTGATGACATTCCATGTGTTTTCTTTTCCTAAACCCCATGAATCCACTAGAGACATTGCATGCCTGTTCATTTCCTAAACCAACTTGTTCCACTGGTGATATTGCATGTGTGTTCTTTTCCTAAACCACATGAGTCATTTCATGTGTGTTCTTTTCCTAAACCACATTGATCAACAGGTGACATTTGCATGTGTGTTCTTTTCCTAAACCACATTGAGCCACTGGTGACATTGCATGGGTGTTCTTTTCCTAAACCACATGGATCCCCTAGAGTCATTGCATGTGTGATCTTTTCCGGAACCAAATTGATCCACTAGAATCATTGCATGCATGTTCTATTCCTAAACCACATGGATCCACTAGAGTCATTGCATGTGTGATCTTTTCCTATACCAGATGAATCCACTAAAGTCATTCCACGTGTGTTCTTTTGCTAAACCACATTGATCCAATGGTCACATTGCATGTGTGTTCTTTTCCTAAACCACATGGATCCACTAGAGTCATTGCATGTGATTTCTTTTCCTAAACCACATTGATCTACTAGAGTCATTGCATGTTTGTTCTTTTCCTAAACCACATTGTGCCATTGGTTACATTGCATGTGTGTTCTTTTCCTAAACCGCATGGATCCACTGCAGTCATTCCATGTTTTATCTTTTCCTGAACCACATTGATCCACTAGAATCATTGCATGTGTGTTCTATTCCTAAACTACATGGATACACTGGAGTCATTGCATGTGTGATATTTTCCTAAACCACATGGATCCACTAGAGTCATTGCATTTGTGTTCCTTTCCTAAACCACATTTATCCACTAGTCACATTGCATGTGTGTTCTTTTCCTAATGCACATGGATCCACTAGAGTCATTGCATGTGATCTCTTTTCCTAAACCACATTGATCCACTAGTGACATTGCATGTGTGTTCTTTTCATAAACCACATGGATCCGCAGGAGTCATTGCATGTGTGTTCCTTTCCTGAACCACATTGACCCACTGGTGACATTTGCATGTGTGTTCTTTTCCTAAACCACATTGATCCACTAGAGTCATTACACGTGTGTTGTTTTCCTAAATCACATGTATACACTAGGGACATTGCATGTGTCTTTTCCTGAACCACATTTATCCACTAGTGCCATTGCATGTGTGTTCTTTTCCTAAACCACATGGATCCACTAGAGTCATAGCATGTGTGATCTTTTCCTGAACCACATTGATCCACTAGAATCATTGCATGCGTGTTCTATTCCTAAACCACATGGATCCACTTGAGTCATTGCACGTGTGTTCTTTTCCTAAACCATATGGATCCACTAGAGTCATTGCATGTGTGTTCTTTTCCTAAACCACATTGATCCACTGGTCACATTGCATGTGTGTTCTTTTCCTAAACCACATTGATCCACTAGAGTCATTGCATGTGTGTGTCTTTTCCTAAACCACATTGATCGACTAGAATGATTGCATGTGTGTTCTTTTCCTAAACCACATGGATCCACTAGCAACATTGCACATGTGTTCTTGTCCTAAACCACATTGACCCACTAGTGAGATTGCATGTGTGTTCTTTTCCTAAACCACATGTATACACTATTGCCATAGCATGTGTGTTGTTTTCCTTAACCACATTGATCCACTAGTGACATTGCATGTGTGTTCTTTTCCTAAACCACATTAATCCACTTGTGAAATTGCATGTATGTTCTTTTCCTAAACCACATGGATCCAGTGGTGACATTGCATTTGTGCTCTTTTCCTGAACCACATGGATCCACTTGAGTCAATGCATGTGTGTTCTTTTCCTAAATCACTTTGATCCACTCTTATCATTTGCATGTGTGTTCTTTTGCTAAACCACATAGATCCACTGGTGCCATTGCATGTGTGTTCTTTTCCTAAACCACATGGATCCACTAGAGTCATTGCATGTGTGTTTTTTCTAAACCACATGGATACACTAGTGACATTTCATGTGTGTTCTTTTCTTAAACCACAAGGATCCACTGTTTACATTGCATGTGTGTTCCTTTCCTAAACCACATGGATCCACTAGTGACATTGGATGTGTGTTCTTTTCCTAAAACACATTGATCCACTGGTGACATTTTCATGCTTGTTCTTTTCCTAAACCACATGGATCCTCTAGAGTCATTGCATGTGTGTTCTTTTCCTAAACCACATTGATCCACTAGTGGCATTGCATGTGTGTTCTAAGCAATGAAAGCAGAGTGTCTCTCTCTCCAAAACAAGTGTCAGGATCCAACCAACTTATTTAAGCAAACCAAGAAAACTAAGGAAACAAAAACTAAGAACGAAAACGAAGACGCTCCAAGAACAACAGAACTGTGCATGAAACAATAAAAACGAAGTGTCTAGAAAGACCTGAGATTTTTATTGATGAAGAAGGGGATGCCTTGGGCATCCCCAAGCTTTGACGCTTGTACCTCTTGAATATTTCTTGAGGTCACACGGGGTGGCATCCCCAAGCTTGAGCTTTTGTCCATTCTTCCTCTCATTACATCATTCTTTCCCTTCACCTGAAAATTTCCTTCATACAGAACTTCACACAATCTTCATTAGCAATATTAGTGCATTCAAAAGATAATAAACCTTCGGGGTTTAGTTTTAGAACAGCAAAACTTTCATTAAGACCACAATGTACTGTAGAATTTCCCTCAAAAAGCTCAATTCACCAAAAAGAACCCAAAAAGAAACCGATAAAGACGCAAATGCAAATGGCAGAAATCTGTGAAAACAGACCAGCAGGTGAAAACCGATTTTTTCGAAGACCTTCTGTTGCTCAAATCAAAAAGTGTTGAACTAACGAAAGTTAGCTAACATCCTGGGGGTTTTATTCAGACAATTACAGCTCAATCCGATATACAGAGCGTTTTCACGAATTTTGACAGTGAGGCACAAAAATCTGTTTCGAGACAGGACTTCCCCAAATCTTACTTCCCTCTCATTAGAGGTTATTCTTGGCACAAAAATCAAATAAAAGATAAGGAGAGGTTATTATAGAAGTAATAACTTCCAAGACTCAAGAAAACTATTGGGTTATCTCCCAATAAGTACTTTTCTTTAACGCCTTTAAGTTAGGCATGATAGTTTGAGAAGATGCTCACATAGGAAATATGAGTTGAAGTAAAAGAGAGCATCAAGAAGAAAATTCAAAACACATTTAAGTCTAACCCACTTCCTATGCATAGGAATCTTGTAACAAAACAAGTCATGAAAGCACAAAGCAACAAGCATAGGAAAGCAAAACAAGTGCAACTTCAAGACTTTCAACATAAAGAGGGGAAACCTAATATTGTTGAGACAAATAAAACCATGTTTCCCTCTCTCATAATAACTTTCAGTAGCATCATGAATAAAATTAACAATATAACTATCACATAAAACATTCTTATCATGAGCCACATGCATAAAATAATTATTACTCTCCCTATAAGCATAGTCATTTTTATTAATCGTAGTGGGAGCAAATTCAAAAAAATAGCTATCATTATTATTCTCATCACCATAATCATCAAATATAGGAGGCATATTGTAATCATAATTAATTTTCTCAATAGTAGGTGGACTGAAAATATCATATTCATCATTGTAATCATCATATATTGGAGGTATAGTATCATCAAAGTAAATTTTATTCTCCGTGCTTGGGGGACTAAAAATATCATGCCCATCAAAACCAGCTTCCCCAAGCTTAGACTTTTCCATAGCATTAGCAATAATTAAATAATTCATACTAATAACATTGCTATTAGCATGCAAATAAAGTTCAAAGGTTTTTAAATTTTCTCTTCAAAGACTTCATGTCCTAACTCAAGATAAATACTATAAAGCTCTCTAATTTTGTTGTTGTTTTCCATTAAGCAGAACTAGTGAAAATAAAAACAAGAAACCAAAAGATATAATTGCAGAATCTAAAGGAAATAACTTCAAGCACTCACACACCAGCAACCGCACTAGAAGATAGCTTAGTAGCCAGAGGATGTGAGTACCTTTTACCTTACCTCTCCAGCAACGGCGCCAAAAAATAGCTTGATGTCTACGCACTTCTATTCTTGTAGACAGTTGTTGTGCCTCCAAGTGCAGAGGTTTGTAGAACAGTAGCAAGTTTCCCTTAAGAGGATTACCCAAGGTTTACCGAACTCAGGGAGGAAGTGGTCAAAGGTATCCCTCTCAAGCAATCCTGCAATCAAGATACAAGAAGTCTCTTGTGTCCCCAACACACCCAATACACTTGTCAGGTGTATAGGTGCACTAGTTCGGCGAAGAGATAGTGAAATACAAATGGATAATTATAAGTGGTAACAGTGCCAGAAATAGCTTTGATGGCGCGTGTTTGACGGGTAGGAAGAGACTAAAGGCAATCTGAAATAAAGATGGAAGCAAGAAAACATGTAACAGATCTAGTTGCAAACGGTGTATCAATGCTTAGAAACAAGGCCTAGGGATCATACTTTCAATAACACTCTCATATAAATATCATCTCTTTATGATACTACTTGGAACTACTCTCTGGTTGGACACTCTAATCCATGGTAGGGCTATAACAACACTCCTCAAAGTTCGATTTCCCCATCTAGATAACCCCACACTGTCACCTTGAGCACTAGATGGTTCCAACAAACACCACAATTTCATAGAGACATCCAACTCCAAATATAACTCATAACAAGTGACATGGGTATACCCTACAGGTACTCGAGCTTGGTATATACGGCCTGAATACATGGAGGCCCATGGTGTGGCCAAGGCCCAAATGAAGAACTCGAGTGGCCTACGGACTCTCGATTGCTTGAAGAACAAGAAGAAACTAAAGATAGAAAGTTCAAAGGGGAAAACCCTAATCTGTAACTGACTCGACCTGCTACTCGAGACCTAGCCTATCTATATAAAGGCTAGGAGGGGCGGCGAGAAGGACACACGCAACCCTAGTTTCCACAACCCTCGCCAGATTGCATCTGCGCACCATTGTAATCCTTGATTCCTTTGATAATTCCACGAGCAGACAAGCAGGAGTAGGGACCTCTACGAGGCCTGAACCTAGGTAAATCTTCGAGTCCCTTGTGTTCTTGTTTTCTAGCTGATAGATGTCTCCAGCGCTCCCTCCTTCTCCAAAACTCAAGTCCATAACAATGGGCATTGATGAGTTAAACCCTCGTCAATTGGCGCCGTCTGTGGGAACTGGGAGCGTTGATGTTGCGATCTCGACGACTCCATCACCAGCAATCTACGATTCGACGACTACTGGGGAACATATCTATCTCGGCTCCCTCGGCTTCGGCGACCCGCTATGGTCTTCGATTGTGGTGGCCCGCTGAGTCTTCGACTCCGGTGACCCGCCACTGTGGTCTTCGGCTCTCGCGACTCGGGGGCTCCCTCGGCTTCGACGACCCGCTATGGTCTTCAATTGTGGTGGCCCGCTGAGTTTTCGACTCCGGCGACTCGTCACTACGGTCTTCGGCTCCGGTGACTCGGGGGCTCCCTCTGCTTTGGTGACCCGCCGCGATCTTCAACTCCGGCGATCCTTTGCGGCTTTCTGCTTCGGCGACTTGGTGGCTCGTTGCTCCACTGACCTGCTATAATCTTCGGTTGTGGAAAAGCGCTGCCACCATAGGTTTTGGTGACCTGCTGCTGCGTCGATCCTGGTCCGTCGCACCGGCTCTTGGATGTCGCTTCGACTACATCGACCACATCGAATCCACACTCGGGGGCTCCGCCGACTCCACCACGAGGCCCGTTACCGCCTTTGGATACGGTGACTCACCACGGTCTTCGACTCCGCCAACCTACTAAGTCTTCGACTCCATCACTCGAGTTGTTGCGGTCTTCGACTGCGGCAACGCGCTGTGGTCTTCGATTTCACCGACCTGATGTGTCTTCGACTCCTTCACGCGGCCCGCTGCCGCATCGACTACGTCCGCGATTGCATCAACCTTGTCTACAACAACAACAAACAAAGCTAAGTTTCCCTCTACTCAGAGCTGATTATTTTTAAATCACACTCGAACACTCGGGGGCTGCACCCTCTTTGAGTAACCTAATGTGCCATCGACTCCACGCACTCGAGCACCTCATACGCGACAGCCCGAGTAGCTTATTCTGCTTGATCATTGAATCCTTGAACTCCGAGTACCTTGGCAAGGTACTGAGACTAAGGGTAATCAGGCTAACGAAAATACCTAGCATACAGTGCAAAAGTGTCGACTCGATTGGCACCAGAATCTTACTTTACAAGCCGACAGGCAAATATTCTTTACAAGATACAAGTACTGCACGATCTTAATGTTTTCTACTGCTTCCAAGGACATCGACTGCGTCGAGATATTCTATCGGATCCTCCAACAGGAGTCGACAAAACAACTGACTACGTCATACCCTCAAGACCCAAGTCGAGTCCTTCCTCGGATGGTTGCATCGCTTAATGCTACAAAGATGCGGTGTTAGCGACGCACCCGACAGAAGTGGTTGCGTCAACTCCATTCGCATTGTCCACTCACCCGGCTAATTGCCGCATTACTCCGCTACATCAACTCCGACTGCATCGTCGACTCTTCGCTCCTTGTGCGTGAGACACTGACTCGATGCACTTCTAGGTAAGTGGTTTCTCATTGCATGATTTTCGACTATGACTGCAAGATACAAGACTCGAGTCTCTGTCCGAGTCTACGACTTCGCCAGACACTCGGGGGCTACTCCAAACTAGAGCACTAGACGCGCATATACAAGATCTTCGAGTGGCATGCTCTGAATCCTCACTCGAATCCAGGATTCGACTAAGGACTCGGGGGCTACTCCCTTAGGGAGCGCTGGCCGCGCACCCGAAGAAATTTATGAAGATATCCAAGCATCATAAAAATCCTTCACTCGAATCTATGATTCGATTGTGGACTTCGGGTTACTCCCATAGGGAGTGCTGAAAACATATTCGATTGAAACAAGCAAAATATGACAGCAGTCGCAAAATGTTTTTAGTCCCCACTCGAGTCTACGACTCGAATAGGCACTCGGGGGCTACTCCCATAGGGAGCGCTGGTCGCGCACCCTATGATATTTTCTTACACATAACTGTGTGTTGACTGCATCCACACTCGAATGCTATGGCGACTCCGCCTCATATTTTCCCTGCAAAGAGACTACGTCTCCTGGGTCACCCGAATCATCTCCGCGATGAAAAAAATTCGGATGCCACGCTTATAGCGTGAAGATAAGACCTGAATAAGGCCTGGCAACGCATCTGCTGTGCACTATCAGAAATATATCCGTGCCTGCAGGTACGATGAATATGCCTTGACAGACGCGTCGAGTGCTCACACTTATACACTGGGATTCGAACTCTATAAGACCTCCGCGGCTTGAGTCGAATTACGCCAGCAATTTCCGAATTCGAGTCCGGCGACTCGAGTTTGAGTAGGTAGCATTGTTTTTTCCCTAGAGAAATTAACTGGTCCCGATCTGTCGAGCGCACTAGGATGTTTACCATCATCCCTATGAACTACTACAAATTCTATTGACTCGATGTACTTCCGGGTGAAGTGCTTTGCACTCGAATCAATTATCGACTCCGACATCCTAATGCAAAGATCAATACTTCTGAGTCTCCACCCTAGTGAGCCTCCAGAGCATCATCGCGACGAAGGGCCTAAGGGTCGAAGATCAAACCACCAGCATTTGCACGTAAACCCATACATGGACAAAACATCAGCACCAACGGCAAAAAGATCGAACAGATAAGGATAACGGTATCCAAGCACAGTACCTGAGAGGGCCTTGGCAATCGAGAAAAGCTGTTGTTCGAACAACTTCTCCCGAGCTACGACGGAGGCACGCAGATCCTCTTCGCGCCTCTGTGCCTCGTCGCGCGCCACGATTGCCTCATCGCGGCCCTTCACAGCCGCGGCAAGTCTCTTCTCCATGGTGGCAGCATTGTGCAGGAGGGCATTATGTTCAGCTACACAACAAAAGGGATTGACTATCAGTCGATTATATAAAAAAAGAGAAGAAGAAGAAGCGAAGAACACTTAATTTCGACCACGCGATGACGCGTTTCCAGCATTGCATGCTGGCGGCCCATTGCAACCACTTGCTCCGCCAAGTGAGCTGCTTCCTTCACAAGGACCTATCGCACAACAAGGGATCAGTAGAAGCAACAGATAACATCGACTGCAACATTAAAAAGAAGAAATCCTACATTTACATGATCCTCCAATGACTCCGAAGTCGATTGGTGTGCGATCATCTGGGCAACCATTCGATGCTGCCCTTCATGCGGAGAGCTGGAAGAGTTGTGCCCGGAGTGGGCCGCCAATGGAGGAGAAGGAGAGCGCTTGACCTCCTTCTTGGCCCTGGAGGTCGCGACTCCTGATTCTTTCAAAAATTGGACGTCGCCAGAAGATGACGACGCCTCTTGACTGCAAGACAAAATCAGCATCAAGATAAGGGCAAATCCAGAGACGAACCAGAAAGGGCAAATCCAGAGAAGAGCAAACAAACTAGAAAACTTACCAATCAAACTTGTCAAAGTAAAAAGTGGGCTCCCCCAACTCTAACGAGGACTCCTTGGGCAGTTGCATCTTCTTGCGAGAGGATGGTGCCACGGCACTCACGGGAATGGTAGGGATTGGCGACTCCACACCAACGCCTGCACCTTCCGGAGTCGAAGGAGATGACGCATCGGAATCCTCGCTGCGCGAACGCTTGCGAGTATCCGGACTACCCGACTCGGGGGCTTCCTCCTCCACATTAGATAGGACGGTCGACTCTGACTCATCCTCTTTCAAGGCTTCACGAGGGATAACCCCCTCAGGAAGAGGGGGCATACAAGGTGACACCGCCCAATCCTGCATACAAACAACAAATTCAGCAAAAAGCAAATAAACAGCAAAGAAGCAATCAACAAACTAAGCTACTGCGTAGCACAATTGTACCTTAGGAGGAGGGTTAGAAGCGTCGCACGGGGGAACGACTGGCTCACTAGGGAGCACATCCTTGATGATGTACGAGGTCACCAGTCGGACCCTTTTATCTATCTCACTCGCTGACATGCCATCAGCAGACACACGAGTGGCATCGTCAGCACCAGCCCACTGAAACATGGGGTGGACTCTGGCTTGCAGGGGGAAGACGCGACGGCGCAGCCATGTGCGAATGAGTGTGCAACCTCCTTCCTCTTCACCTATGTGACTCTCGAGGTCACGGACACGCTCGTACAACACATCTGTCTCCGCGGACTCGCCAGTCATGACTACATTCTTCTAGGAACGCCTCCTCTTGCATGGCGTAGAGGGGTCGAAGGGCGCGAGTCCGAAGTGGTCTCCGTCGGCCTTCTGGTCGCGAACATAGAACCACTTGTCCCTCCACCCTTGGATGGACTTCATCAGCTTGATGTCGAAATAGGTGGCGGATGGATCGACGTGAATTCCATAGCCGCCTACATCGTAGACTAAGGAGCCAGAAGCAGATTGGCGCTTCAACTTGAAGAGGCCGAAGTGCGGCTCGATTCCGAGCCAGCACTCGCAGAGGGTGATGAAGCAAGAGATGTGGAGGATAGAGTTCGGGGACAGCAGATGGAGCTGGAGCCCGTAAAAGCAAAGGAGGCCCCTAAAGAAGGGATGCAGGGCAACGAGAGGCCGCGAATGATGAACGCCAAGAACATCACTCAAAAACCAGCGGGAGGAGAGGGGATTATCTCACCGCCGGGGACGCGCGTGTCGGCGACTGTGGCGGATAGCACTACGTCCTGGCGAAGAAGACGAAGATCAGAGGATTTGATGATGGAGGGATGCCATGCGCCATTCGTGACGCTGGTGCCCGTGCCCTTCTTCTTCCTGCCGGCGGCGGTGCTAGTACCCGCAGCGGCGGAGCCGCCCTTCTTCTTCACCGCAGCAGCGGTAGCTGCGGAATCGGCCGCATCACCTCCCTTCTTCTTCCCCATTGTGCGGCGGCGATGTGATCAAAGAAAGTAGCTGGGAAATGCACGGAGCTGGTACAGCACCTCGGAGGAAAAGAGAGCAGAGAAAGCAGGGGAGCAGCAGCAATGGCGATGAAGGTAGAAGATGAGCGAAAAGCAGATGTGAATTTTACCGTCGCAACACCACTACTTAACCCCTGGAAGATGCAATCCAACGGCTCAGAAAAACCCTACTGGACTCGTGGTGATCATCGTGCTAGACACATGGAGGAGCTGAAACACGAACCGTCCCCCACTACTCCCATTACGCACAGAAATCGAGGAGGCGCAGTTAAAATAAAGATTACGCACGCCCTATCAAATCAAAGTCAGGGAGTAGGACCCACTGCTCGTCACGTCCCGTCAAACTCGCTCACGCGGGCAACTGAGGTCATGACATCGGCAGCACTGACGTCATCAAAGCTACGCAGTAGAAGACTTCGACTACTTTAGTCCTTGCTCGAGTCTTCGACTCCACGAAGCACTCGCGGGCTACTCCCATAGGGAGCGCTGGTCGCGCACCCTATGATTTTTTCTCTTCTTTTACAGGAACATGGATAATCAAGGAAAACCCAACCAACTCGAAACACGGTTCGACTATGGACATGGGTTACTCCCATAGGGAGCGCCGAAAAAAAATTCGACTGAACACAAGCAAACAAAAGATGACAGTAGTCGCAAAACTTCTTTAGTCCCTGCCTGAGTCTTCGACTCAACCAGGCACTCGGGGGCTACTCCCATAGGGAGCGCTGGTCGCGCACCCTATGATTATTTGTACAAAGTACAGTGTGTTGATAACATCCACACTCGAAGTTTATGGCAACACCGCCTTATAAATTCCCTACAAAGAGATCGCATCTCCTGGGTCACCCGAATCATCTCCACGATGATAAAATTCGGATGTCGCACTTACAGTGTGAAGATAAGACCTGAATAAGGCCTGGAAACGCATTAAGATGCGCACTACCAGACATATATCCGTGCCTGCAGGTACGATGAACATGCCTTGACGTACGCGTCGAGTGCTCACACCCATATACTGGAATTCGACTCCTGTAAGACCTCCGCGGCTTGAGTCGAATTACACCAGCACTTTTCCGGATTCGAGAAGGGGACTTGAGTTCGAGTAGATGGCGTTGTTTTACCCTAACGTAGTTAAATGATACCGATACATCGGTTAAAATCAGGCACGCACATCAACAATCCCTATGACTTAAACAGAGAAGTCGAAAAATATACTCAGTCATGCACTCGAAAGGCTTCATAAAGTCTCCAGTCAAATCTACGATTCCACTAGACACTCGAGGGCTACTGACATGGGTATACCCTATAGGTACTCGAGCTTGGTATATACGGCCTGAATACATGGAGGCCCACGGTGTCGCCAAGGCCCAAATGAAGAACTCGAGTGGCCTACGAACTCTCAATTGCTTGAAGAAACTAAAGATAGAAAGTTCAAAGGGGAAAACCCTAATCTGTAACCGACTTGACCTGCTACCCGAGACCTAGCCTATCTATATAAAGGCTAGGAGGGGCACCAAGAAGGACACACGCAACCCTAGTTTCCACAACCCTCGCCAGATTGCATCTGCGCACCATTGTAATCCTCGATTCCTTTGATAATTCCACGAGCAGACAAGCAGGAGTAGGGACCTCTACGAGGCCTGAACCTGGGTAAATCTTCGAGTCCCCTGTGTGCTTGTTTGCTAGCCGATAGATGTCTCCAGCGCTCCCTCCTTCTCCAAAACCCAAGTCCATAACAATGGGCATTGATGAGTTAAACCCTCGTCAACAAGTATTTGTAATCTCTAGCCTAAGTGCCACCATGGTGTGCACGCTGTCACTTCCACACACATGGGGAGAGCCAGAGATCTATTAAAGCACATGAGTAGCAAGGTAGATCTACTTGATTGCAAAGCTCATGATCACAATATGATCATGCATCGAGAGAGTTGAACACATAGCTACAGGTAGAACCCTTAGCCTCGAGGAAGAACTACTCCCTCATCATCGTGGGAATCAGCAACGGCGATGGAGATGGTGGTGGAGATTGATGGAGATGGCTCCGGGGGCACTTCCCCGTCCCGACAGGGTGTCGGAACAGAGACTTTCTATCCCCCGAATTTCCTCTTTGGTGGCGGTGGCGCTGTAGAACTTTTCGTGGCTGGAGGCTCCAGGATTTAGGGTTTTCTCATCGGAGGCTTCTTATAGGCAAAAGGGCAAGGTCAGTGGAGGCTGGAGGGCCCCACACCACTACCTGGCGCGGCTTGGCCTAGCCCATGCCACCAGGTGGTGTGGCCAGCCCCTAGCCCCTCTCCGTCTCGTCTTATGGCTTCGTGAGTCTTCCAGTAAAATATCGACTTTGGCTTTTGTTCGGTCCAATTTCGAGAATATTCATTTTCTGGATTTTCTAAAACCAAAAACAGAAGAAAACAGGCAACTGGCACTATGGCATCTTGTTAATAGGTTACTTCCAGAAAATGTGTAAACGTACTCCAAAGTGTGGAAAAAACATAAAATAGTTGATATAAAACAAGCATGGAACATCAGAAATTATAGATACATTTGCAATGTATCAGTGATGGAAATCTCATGCCCCTTGCTTACGAGTACCAAACCTCATGCTACTCAACTTCAGTCACAAGTAAGCTCTTGTCATTGTAAGTACATATGTATCATAGAGAACTGCCAACGGGGTACCCCTTTCCCCATGACACAGGAGTTATCCCATATCAAAATGACAAGGCAACAGACAATGAGCATGTCAGCGATCTTTTTATTTGCTATTTGCATAGGTTTCTTTTGAGGATGCTTCATAGAGTGCTCATTATGGTTATGCTGCAAGTTTCCACCATGATTAGGCATGGCTTAGGCTAGTGGCCCAAGCATTTCTCTAACACACATACAAACTCCATGATCTTACAAGTTCCACTTTTGTTTCACACCATCGGGATCCATAAGCAAAAGGATCATGATATCAACGGAATAATAAGTGCAATGTTGAAAGCGTTCCCCATGATACATGGTTCTGCTAACTTCAACTTATAAAGCGCAAGCATATACAACATAGATGACAGAATGGTTCAAGTTTATTAGGGGCAAGAAAAGTAAAGTGTGACATCAAGTTTGTGAGAGCTTTAATCACTAATTTTCACATAAAAAGTTTAATTCAGAAGGTAGATAAAAACATGAATATACTTGGAATAGCAAATGCTAATAGGTAGGTATGGTGGACTCTTTGGAATAACTTGGTTTTGTTTGGAGTTGGATGCATGAGTGGAACTCATACTTGGTTATGGAGGCTAGCAAAAGACTCGGAGCGACCAACTAAGAGAGCAATAATGGCTATAATCATGCAAAGCGACAATGTCGGTGGAGGCTGGAGGGGCCCACACCACCCCCTAGCGCGGCCTGGCTTGGCCCGCACCACCAGGTGGTGTGGCCAGCGCCTGGCCCCTCTCCCTCTCGTCTTCTGGCTCTGTGATTCTTCCGGTAAAATATCGACTTTGGCTTTTGTCCGGTCCAATTTAGAGAATATTCATTTTCTGGCTTTTCTAGAACCAAAAATAGAAGAAAACAGGCAACTGGCACTGTGGCATCTTGTTAATAGGTTAGTTCCAGAAACAGTGTAAAAGTAATCCAAATTGTGGACAAAACATAAGATAGTTCATATAAAATAAGCATGGAACATAAAAAATTATAGATACATTTGCAATGTATCAGTGACATTGCATCTATGTTCTTTTCCTAAACCACATTGATCCACTGGTGAAATTTGCATGTGTGTTCTTTTCCTAAACTACATGGATCCACTAGTGTCATTGCATGTGTGTTCTTTTCCTAAAACACATTTATCCACTTGTGACATTTGCATGTGTGTTCTTTTCCTAAAACACATGCACCCACGGTTGATATTGCATGTGTGTTCTTTTCCTAAACCACATGGATCCACTAGAGGCATTGCATGTGTGTTATTTTTCTAAACCACATGGATCCACTAGTGACATTGCATGTATGTTTTTTCCTAAACCACATGGATCCATTGGAGTCATTGCATGTGTGTTCTTTTCCTAAACCACATTGATCAACAGGTGACATTTACATATGTGTTCTTTTCCTAAACCACATTGATCCACTAGTCACATTGCATGTGTGTTCTTTTCCTAAACCACATGGATCCACTTGGGACATTGTATGTGTGTTCTTTTCCAAAAACACATTGATCCACAAGAGTCATTGCATATGTGTCCTTTTCCTAAACCACATTGATCCACTTGTTACATTGCTTGTGTGTTCTTTTCCTGAACCACATTGATACACTAGTGACATTTGCATGTGTGTTCTTTTACTAATCTACATGGATCGACTAAAATCATTGCATGTGTGTTATTTTCCTAAACCACATGGATCCACTAGTGACATTGTATGTGTGCTCTTGTGCTCAACCACATTGATACACTGGTGACATTGCATGTGTGTTCTTTTCCTAAACCACATGATTCCGCTAGTGACATTAGATGTATGTTCTTTTCATAAACCACATTGATCCACTAGTGACATTGCATGTGTGTTCTTTTCCTGAACAACATTGATCCACTAGTGACATTGCATGTGTCTTCTTTTCCTAAACCACATGGATCCACTAGTGACATTGCATGTGTCTTCTTTTCCTAAACCACATGGATCCGCTGGAGTCATTGCATGTGTGTTCCTTTTCTGAACCACATTGATCCCCTAGTGACATTTGCATGTGAGTTCTTTTCCTGAACCACATTGATCCACTTGAGTCAATGCATGTGTGTTCTTTTCCTAAACCACATTTATCTACTGGAGATATTTGCATGTGTGTTCTTTTCCGAAACCACATAGATCTACTGGTGACATTGCATGAGTGTTCTTTTCCTAGACCACATGGATCCACTAGAGTCATTGCATGTGTGTTTTTCCTAAACCACATGGATCCACTAGTGAAATTGCATGTGTGTTATTTTCCTAAACCACAAGGATCCACTGTTTACATTGGATGTGTGTTCCTTTCCTAAACCACATGGATCCTCTAGTGACAATGGGTGTGTATTCCTTTCCTAAAACACATTGATTCACTAGTGACGTTTGCATGTTTGTTGTTTTCCTAAACCACATGGATCCTCCAGAGTCATTGCATGTGTGTTCTTTTCCTAAACCACATTGATCCACTAGTGTCATTTGCATGTGTGTTATTTCCTAAACCATATTGATCCACTTGTGAAATTTCATGTGTGTTCTTTTCGTAAACCACATGGATCTACTAGACACATTGCACGTGTGTTATTTTCCTAAAGCGCATGGATCCACTGGTAACATTGCATGTGTGTTCTTTTCCTAAACCACATGGATCCATTGGAGTCATTGCATGTGTGTTCTTTTCCTAAACCACATTGATCAACAGGTGACATTTGCATGCGTGTTCTTTCCTAAACCACATTGATCCACTGGTCACATTGCATGTGTGTTCTTTTCTTAAACCACATGGATCCACTAGGGACATTGTATGTGCGTTCTTTTCCTAAAACACATTGATCCACTAGAGTCATTGCATGTGTGTCCTTTTCCTAAACCACATTTATCCACTAGTGACATTGGTTCTGTGTTCTTTTCCTGACACAAATGGATCCACTAGTGACATTTGCATGTGTGTTCTTTTACTAAACTAAATGGATCGACTAAAATCATTGCATGTGTTATTTTCCTAAACCACATGGATCCACTAGTGATTTTGTATGTGTGTTCTTGTGCTCAACCACATTGATCCACATGTGACATTGCATGTGTGTTATTTTCCTAAACCACATGATTCCGCTGGTGACGTTAGATGTATGTTCTTTTCCTAAACCACATTGATGCACTAGTGACATTGCATGTGTGTTCTGTTCCTGAACCATATTGATCCACTGGTGACATTGCATGTGTGTTCTTTTCCTAAACCACACAGATCCACTAGTGACATTGCATGTGTGTTCTTTTCCTAAACCACATGGATCCGTTGGAGTCATTGCATGTGCGTTCCTTTCCTGAACCACATTGATCCCCTAGTGACATTTGCATGTGTGTTCTTTTCCTGAACCACATTTATCCACTGGAGTCAATGCATGTGTGTTCTTTTCCTAAACCACATGATACACCGGTGACATTTGCATGTGTGTTCTTTTTCGAAACCACCTAGGTCCACTGTTGACATTGCATGTGTGTTCTTTTCGTAAACCACATGGATCCACTAGAGTTATTGCACATGTGTTTTTCCTAAACCACATGGATCCAATAGTGACATTGCATGTGTGTCCTTTTCCTAAACCACAAGGATCCACTGTTTACATTGCATGTGTGTTCCTTTCCTAAACCACATGGCTCCTCTATAGTCATTGCATGTGGGTTATTTTCCTAAACCACATCCCACTAGTGACATTTGCATGTGTGTTATTTTCCTAAACCATATTGATCCACTGGTAACATTGCATGTGGTATCTTTTCCTAAACCACATTGATCCTTTAGAGACATTGCATGTGTGTTCTTTTCCTAAAGCACATGGATCCACTGGAGTCATCACATGTGTGTTCTTTTCCTAAACCACATGGATCCACTAGAGTCATTGCATGTGTGTTCTTTTCCTAAACCACATTGAGCCACTGGTGACATTGCACGCGTGTTCTTTTCCTAAACCATATGAATCCACTTGAGTCATTGCATGTGTGATTTTTTCCTGAACCACATTGATCCACTAGAATCATTGCATGCGTGTTCTATTCCTAAACCACATGGATCCACTTGACTCATTGCATGTGTGACATTTTCCTAAACCACATGGATCCACTACAGTCATTGCATGTGTGTTCTTTTCCTAAACCACCTTGATCCACTGGTCACATTGCATGTGTGTTCTTTTCCAAAACCAGATGGATCCACTGGAGTCATTGTATGTAATTTCTTTTCCTAAACCACATTGATCCACTAGAGTCATTGCATGTGTGTTCGTTTCCTAAACCACGTGGATCCACTGGTGACATTGCATATGTGTTCTTTTCCTAAAACACATTGATCCACTAGAGTCATTGCATGTGTGTTCTTTTCCTAAACCACATTGATCCACTAGTGACATTGCATGTGTGTTCGTTTCCTGAACCACATTGATCCACTAGTGACATTTGCATGTGTGTTCTTTTCCTGAACTACATGGATCCACTGGTGTCATTGCATGTGTGTTCTTTTACTAAAACACATTGATCCACTGGTGACATTTGCAGGTGTGCTCTTTTCCTGAAACACATTCATCCACCGTTGACATTGCATGTACGTTATTTTCCTAAACCACACGGATCCACTAGTGACATTGCATGTGTGTTCTTTTCGTAAACCACATGTATCCACTAGAGACATTGCATGTGTTCTCTTTTCCTAAACCACACGGATCCACTGGTGACATTGCATGTGTATTCTTTTCCTAACCCACATGATTCCATTGGAGTCATTGCATGTTCTTTTCCTAAACCACATTGATCCACAGGTGACATTTGCATGTGTGTTCTTTTCCCAAACCATATTGATCTACTGGTCACATTGCATGTGTGTTATTTTCCTAAACCACATAGATCCAATAGTGACATTGTATGTGTGTTCTTTTCCTAAAACACATTGATCCACCTGAGTCATTGCATGTTTGTTCTTTTCCTAAACCACATTGATCCACTGGTGACAGTGCTTGTGTGTACTTTTCCTAAACCACATTCATCCACTTGTGACATTTGTATGTGTTTTCTTTTCCTAAACTACATGGATCGACTAGAATCATTGCATGTGTGTTATTTTCCTAAACCACATGGATCCACTAGTGACATTGCATGTGTGTTCTTGTCCTAAACCACATTCATCTACTTGTGACATTGCATGTGTGTTCTTTTCCTAAACCACATGATTTTGCTGGTGACATTCCATGTATGTTCTTTTCCTAAACGATGTTGATCCACTAGTGACATTGCATGTGTGTTCTTTTCTTGAACCACATTGATCCACTGGTGACATTGCATGTGTGTTGTTTTCCTAAACCATATGGATCCACCAGTGACATTGCATGTGTGTTCTTTTGCTAAACCACATGGATCCGCTAGAGTCATTGCATGTGTGTTCCTTTCCTGAACCACATTGATCCACTGGTGACATTTGCATGTGTGTTCTTTTCCTGGACAATATTGATCCACTAGAGTCATTGCACTTGTGTTGTTTTCCTAAACCACATGGATACACTAGGGACATTGCATGTGTCTTTTCCTAAAGCACATTGATCCATTGGTGACATTGCATGTGTGTTCTTTTCCTAAGGCACATGGATCCATTGGTGACATTGCATGTGTGTTCTTTTCCTAAACCACATGGATCCACTGGAGTCATTGCATGTGTGTTGTTTTCCTTAAACACATTGATCCACTGGTGACATTGCAGGTGTGTTCTTTTCCTAAACCACATGGATCCACTAGGGACATTGTATGTGTGTTCCTTTCCTAAAACACATTGATCCACTAGAGTCATTGCATGTGTGTCCTTTTCCTAAACCACATTGATCCACTGGTGACATTGCTTGTCTGTTCTTTTCCTGACACACATTGATCCACTAGTGACATTTGCATGTGTGTTCTTTTACTAAACTACATGGATCGACTAAAATCATTGCATGTGTGTTCTTTTCCTAAACCACATGGATCCACTAGTGATATTGTATGTGTGTTCTTGTGCTCAACCACATTGATCCACTGGTGACATTGCATGTGTGTTCTTTTCCTAAACCACATGATTCCGCTGGTGACATTAGATCTATGTTCTTTTCCTAAACCACATTGATCCACAAGTGCCATTGCTTGTGTGTTCCTTTCCTGAACCACATTGATCCACCGGTGACATTGCATGTGTGTTCTTTTCCTAAACTACATGGATCCACTAGTGACACTGCATGTGTGTTCTTTTCCTAAACCACATGGATCTGTTGGAGTCATTGCTTGTGTGTTCCTTTCCTGAACCACATTGATCCCCTGGTGAAATATGGATGTGTGTTCTTTTCTTGAACCACATTGATCCACTGAAGTCAATGCACGTGTGTTCTTTTCCTAAACCACATTGATACACTGGTGACATTTGCATGTGTATTCTTTTCCGAAACCACATAGATCCACTTCTGACATTGCATGTGTGTTCTTTTCCTAAACCACATGGATCCACTAGAGTCATTGCACGTGTGTTTTCCCTAAACCACATGGATCCAATAGTGACATTGCATGTGTGTTCTTTTCCTAAACCACAAGGATCCACTGTTTACATTGCATGTGTGTTCCTTTCCTAAACCACGTGGATCCACTAGTGACATTTGGTGGGCGTTCTTTTCCTAAAACACATTGATCCACTGGTGATATTTGCATGTTTGTTATTTTCCTAAACCACATGGATCCTCTAGAGTCATTGCATGTGTGTTCTTTTCGTAAACCACATAGATCCACTAGTGACATTTGCATGTGTGTTATTTTTCTAAACCATATTGATCCACTGGTGACATTGCATGTGTGTTCTTATCCTAAACCACATGGATCCACTAGAGACATTGCATGTGTGTTCTTTTCCTAAAGCACATGGATCCACTGGAGTCATCGCATGTGTGTTCTTTTCCTAAACCACATGAATCCACTAGAGTCATTGCATGTGTGTTCTTTTCTAAACCACATTGAGCCACTGGTGACATTGCATGTGTGTTGTTTTCCTAAACCACATGAATCCACTCGAGTCATTGCATGTGTGATCTTTTCCTAAACCACAATGATCCACTAGAATCATTGCATGCGTGTTCTATTCCTAAACCACATGGATCCACTTGACTCATTGCATGTGTGATATTTTCCTAAACCACATGGATCCACTAGAGTCATTGCATGTGTGTTCTTTTTCTAAACCACCTTGATCCACTAGTCACATTGCATGTGTGTTCTTTTCCGAAACCACATGGATCCACTAGAGTCATTGTATGTGATTTCTTTTTAGAAACCAAGTGATCCACTAGAGTCATTGCATGTGTGTTCTTTTCCTAAACCACATGGATCCACTAGTGACATTGCATATGTGTTCTTTTCGTAAAACACATTGATCCACTAGAGTCATTGCATGTGTGTTCTTTTCCTAAACCACATTGGTCCACTGGTGACATTGCATGTGTGTCCTTTTCCTGAACCACATTGATCCACTGGTGACATTTGCATGTGTGTTCTTTTCCTAAACTACATGGTTCCACTTGTGTCATTACATGTGTGTTCTTTTACTAAAACACAATGATCCACTGGTGATATTTGCAGGTGTGTTCTTTTCCTAAAACACATGCATCCATTGTTGACATTACATGTGTGTTCTTTTCATAAACCCCATGGATCCACTGGGGACATTGCATGTGTGTGCTTTTCCTAAACCACATAGATCCACTAGAGACATTGCATGTGTGTTCTTTTCCTAAACCTCATGGATCCACTTGTGACGTTGCATGTGTGTTCTTTTCCTAAACCACATGGATCCATTGGAGTCATTGCACGTGTGTTGTTTTCCTAAACCACATGGATACACTAGGGGCATTGCATGTGTCTTTTCCTAAAGCACATTGATCCACTGGTGACATTGTATGTGTGTTCTTTTCCTAAAGCACATGGATCCAGTGGTGACATTGCATGTTTGTTCTTTTCCTAAACCACATGGATCCATTGAAGTCATTGCATGTGTGTTCTTTTCCCAAACCACATTGATCAACATGTGACATTTGCATGTGTGTTCTTTTCCTAAACCACATTGATCCACTGGTCACATTGCATGTGTGTTCTTTTTCTAAACCACATGGATCCACTATGGACATTATATGTGTGTTATTTTCCTAAAACACATTGATCCACTAGAGTCATTGCATGTGGGTCCTTTTCCTAAACCACATTGATCCACTGGTGACATTGCTTGTGTGTTCTTTTCCTGACACACATTGATCTAGTAGTGACATTTGCATGTGTGTTCTTATACTAAACTACATGGATCGACTAAAATCATTGCATGTGTGTTATTTTCCTAAACCACATGGATCCACTAGTGATATTCTATGTGTGTTCTTGTGCTCAACCACATTGATCCACTGGTGACATTGCATGTGTGTTATTTTCCTAAACCACATGATTCCGCTGGTGACATTAGATGTATGTTCATTTCCTAAACCACATTGATCCACAAGTGACATTGCATGTTTTTTCTTTTCCTGAACTATATTGATCCACTAGTTACATTGCATGTGTGTTCTTTTCCTAAACCACATGGATCCACTAGTGACATTGCATGTGTGTTTTCTTCCTAAACCACATGGATCCGTTGGATTCATTGCTTGTGTGTTCTTTTCCTGAACCATATTGATCCCCTGGTGACATTTGGATGTGTGTTCTTGTCCTGAACCACATTGATCCACTGGAGTCAATGCATGTGTGTTCTTTTCCTAAACCACATTGATAACCTGGTGACATTTGCATGTATGTTCTTTTCCGAAACCACATAGATCCACTGGTGACATTGCATGTGTGTTCTTTTCCTAAGCCACATGGATCCACTAGAGTCATTGCACGTGTGTTTTTCCTAAACCACATGGATCCAATAGTGACATTGCATGTGTGTTCTTTTCCTTAACTACATGGATCCACTTGTGTCATTTCATGTGTGTCCTTTTACTAAAACACATTGATCCACTAGTGACATTTGCAGGTGTGTTCTTTTCCTGAAACACATGCATCCACTATTGACATTGCATGTGTGTTCTTTTCCTAAACCACATTGATCCACTAGTGACATTGCATGTGTGTTCTTTCCTAAACCACATGGATCCACTAGAGACATTGCATGTGTGTTCTTTTCCTAAACCACATGGATCCACTGGTGACATTGCATGTGTATTCTTTTCCTAAACCACATGGATCCATTGGAGTCATTGCATGTTCTTTTCCTAAACCACATTGATCCACATGTGACATTTGCATGTGTGTTCTTTTCCTAAACCACACTGATCCAATGGTCACATTGTATGTTTGTTCTTTTCCTAAACCACATGGATCCACTAGTGACATTGTATGTGTGTTCTTTTCCTAAAACAGATTGATCCACTAGAGTCATTGCATGTTTGTTCTTTTCTTAAACCACATTGATCCACTGGTGACATTGCTTGTCTGTGATTTTCCTGAACCACATTGATCCACTTGTGACATTTGCATGTGTGTTCTTTTCCTAAACTACATGGATCGACTAGAATCGTTGCATGTGTGTTATTTTCCTAAACCACATGGATCAACTAGTGACATTGCATGTGTGTTCTTGTCCCGAACCACATTGATCCACTGGTGACATTGCATGTCTTTTCTTTTTCTAAACCACATGATTCTGCTGGTGACATTACATGTATGTTCTTTTCCTCAAACCACATTGATCCACTAATGACATTGCATGTGTGTTCTTTTCCTGAACCACATTGATCCACTAGTGGCATTGCATGTGTGTTCTTTTCCTAAACCACATGGATCCACTTGTGACATTTGCATGTGTGTTCTTTTCCTAAACTACATGGTTCCACTTATGTCATTACATGTGTGTTCTTCTACTAAAACACAATGATCCACTGGTGATATTTGCAGGTGTGTTCTTTTCGTAAAACACATGCATCCATTGTTGACATTACATGTGTGTTCTCTTCATAAACCCCATGGATCCACTGGGGACATTGCATGTGTGTGCTTTTCCTAAACCACATGGAACCACTAGAGACATTGCATGTGTGTTCTTTTCCTAAACCTCATGGATCCACTGGTGAAGTTGCATGTGTGTTCTTTTCCTAAACCACATGGATCCATTGGAGTCATTGCACGTGTGTTGTTTTCCTAAACCACATGGATACTCTAGGGGCATTGCATGTGTCTTTTCCTAAAGCACATTGATCCACTGGTGACATTGTATGTGTGTTCTTTTCCTAAAGCACATGGATCCACTGGTGACATTGCATGTTTGTTCTTTTCCTAAACCACATGGATCCATTGGAGTCATTGCATGTGTGTTCTTTTCCCAAACCACATTGATCAACATGTGACATTTGCATGTGTGTTCTTTTCCTAAACCACATTGATCCACTGGTCACATTGCATGTGTGTTCTTTTTCTAAACCACATGGATCCACTATGGACATTATATGTGTGTTATTTTCCTAAAACACATTGATCCACTAGAGTCATTGCATGTGGGTCCTTTTCCTAAACCACATTGATCCACTGGTGACATTGCTTGTGTGTTCTTTTCCTGACACACATTGATCCAGTAGTGACATTTGCATGTGTGTTCTTATACTAAACTACATGGATCGACTAAAATCATTGCATGTGTGTTCTTTTCCTAAACCGCATGGATCCACTAGTGATATTCTATGTGTGTTCTTGTGCTCAACCACATTGATCCACTGGTGACATTGCATGTGTGTTATTTTCCTAAACCACATGATTCCGCTGGTGACATTAGATGTATGTTCATTTCCTAAACCACATTGATCCACAAGTGACATTGCATGTTTTTTCTTTTCCTGAACTATATTGATCCACTAGTTACATTTCATGTGTGTTCTTTTCCTAAACCACATGGATCCACTAGTGACATTGCATGTGTGTTTTCTTCCTAAACCACATGGATCCGTTGGATTCATTGCTTGTGTGTTCTTTTCCTGAACCATATTGATCCCCTGGTGACATTTGGATGTGTGTTCTTTTCCTGAACCACATTGATCCACTGGAGTCAATGCATGTGTGTTCTTTTCCTAAACCACATTGATAACCTTGTGACATTTGCATGTGTGTTCTTTTCCGAAACCACATAGATCCACTGGTGACATTGCATGTGTGTTCTTTTCCTAAACCACATGGATCCACTAGAGTCATTGCACGTGTGTTTTTCCTAAACCACATGGATCCAATAGTGACATTGCATGTGTGTTCTTTTCCTTAACTACATGGATCCACTGGTGTCATTTCATGTGTGTCCTTTTACTAAAACACATTGATCCACTAGTGACATTTGCAGG
>OU342743.1:431540426-431588426 GCA_910589775.1 Avena eriantha | reverse complement strand
TGTTTTCCTAAACCACATTGATCCACGGGTGACATTTGCATGTGTGTTCTTTTCCTAAACCACATTGATCCACTAGAGTCATTGCACGTGTGTTGTTTTCCTAAACCACATGGATACACTAGGGACATTGCATGTGTCTTTTCCTAAAGCACATTGATCCACTAGTGACATTGCATGTGTGTTCTTTTCCTAAACCACATGGATCCATTGGAGTCATTGCATGTGTGATCTTTTCTTGAACCATATTGATCCACTAGAATCATTGCATGCGTGTTCCTATTCTTAAACCACATGGATCTAATTGAGTCATTACAGGTGTGTTCTTTTCCTAAACCACGTGGATCCACTAGATTCATTACCTGTGTTCTTTTACTAAACCACATTGATCCACTGGTGACATTGTATGTGTGTTCTTTTCCTAAACCACGTTGATCCATTGGAGTCATTTCATGTGTGTGTATTTTCCTGAACCACATTGGATCGACTAGAATGATTGCATGTGTGTTCTTTTACAAAACGACATGGATCCACTAGTTTCATTGCATGTGTGTTCTTGTCCTGAACCACATTGATCCACGAGTGACATTGCATGTGTGTTCTTTTCCTAAACCACATTGATCCACTAGTGAGTGTTCTTTTCCTGAACCACATTGATCCACTGGTGACATTTGCATTTGTGTTCTTTTCCTAAACTACATGGATCCACTAGTGTCATTGCATGCGTGTTCTTTTCCTAAAACACATTGATCCACTGGTGACATTTGCATGTGTGTTCTTTTCCTAAAACACATGCATACACTGTTTACATTGCATGTGTGTTCTTTTCCTAAACCACATGGATCCACTAGAGACATTGCATGTGTTGTTTTCCTAAACCACATGGATGCACTGGTGAAATCGAATGTGTGTTCTTTTCCTAAACCACATGGATCCACTGGTGAAATCGAATGTGTGTTCTTTTCCTAAACCACATGGATCCACTAGAGTTATTGCATGTGTGTTCTTTTTCTAAACTACATTGAATCATGGGTGACATTAGCATGTGTGTTCTTTTCCTAAACCACATTGATCCACTGGTCACATTGCATGTCTGTTGTTTTCCTAAACCACATGGATCCACTTTTGACATTGTATCTGTGTTCTTTTCCTAAAACACATTGATCCACTAGAGTCATTGCATTTGTGTTCTTTTCCTAAACCACATTGATCCACTGGTGACATTGCGTGTGTGTTCTTTTCCTGAACCACATTGATCCACTAATGACATTTACATGTGTGTTCTTTTCCTAAACTACATGGATCGACTAGAATCATTGCGTGTGTGTTCTTTTCCTACACCACATGGATCCACTAGTGATATTGCATGTGTGTTCTTGTCCCACATTGATCCACTGGTGACAGTGCATGTATGTTCTTTTCCTAAACCACATGTATCCCCTGGTGACATTGCATGTATGTTCTTTTCCTAAACCAAATTGATCCACTAGTGACATTGCATGTGTGTTCTTTTCCTGAACCACATTGATCCACTGGTGACACTGCACGTGTGTTCTTTTCCTAAACTATAGTGATCCACTAGTGACATTGCAAGTGTGTTCTCTTCCTAAACCACATGGATCCACTAGGGTCATTGGATGTGTGATCTTTTCCTGAACCACATTGATCCAATAGAATCATTGCTTGCATGTTCTATTCCTAAACCACAAGGATCCACTGGAGTCATTGCAGGTGTCTTCTTTTCCTAAACCACATGGATCCACTAGAGTCATTGCATGTGTGGTCTTTTCCTAAACCACATTGATCCACTGGTGACATTCCATGTGTGTTTTTCCTAAACCACATGGATCCAATAGTGACATTGCATGTGTGTTCTCTTCCTAAACCACATGGATCCTCTAGAGTCATTGCATGTGTGTTCTTTTCCTAAACCACATTGATCCACTAGTAACATTTGCATGTGTGTTATTTTCCTAAACCATATTGATCCACTAGTGACATTGCATCTGTGTTGTTTTCGTAAACAACATGGATCCGCTAGAGACATTTCATGTGTGTTCTTTACCTAAAGCACATGGATCCACAGGAGTCATCGCATGTGCGTTCTTTTCATAAACCACATGGACCCACTAGAGTCATTGCATGGGTGTTCTTTTCCTAAACCACATTGAGCCACTAGTGACATGGCATGTGTGTTCTTTTCCTAAACCGCATGAATCCACTAGAGTCATTGCATATGTGATCTTTTCCTGAACCACATTGATCCACTAGAATAATTGCATGCGTGTTCTATTCCTAAACAAATGGATCCACTTGACTCATTGCATGTGTGATATTTTCCTAAGCAACATGGATCCACTAGAGTCATTGCATGTTTGTTCTTTTCCTAAACCACATTGATCCACTAGTCACATTGCATGTGTGTTCTTTTCCTAAACCACATGGATCGATTGGAGTCATTGCATGTGTGTTATTTTCCTAAACCACATTGATCAACAGGTGACATTTTCATGTGTGTTCTTTTCCTAAACCACATGGATCCACTGGGGACATTGTATGTGTGTTCTTTTCCTAAAACACATTAATTCACTAGAGTAATTGCATGTGTGTCCTTTTCCTAAACCACATTGATCCACTGGTGACATTGCTTGTATGTTCTTTTCCTGAACCACATTGATCCACTGGTGATATTTGGATGTGTGTTCTTTTCCTAAACTACATGGATCCACGGGTGTCCTTGCATGTGTGTTCTTTTACTAAAACACATTGATCCACTAGTGACATTTGCAGGTGTGTTCTTTTCCTAAAACGCATGGATCCACTATTGACATTGCCTGTGAGTTCTTTTCCTAAACCACATGGATCCACTGGTAATATTGCATGTGTGTTCTTTTCCTAAACCACATGGATCCACTAGAGACATTGCATGTGTTTTCTTTTCCTAAACCACATGGATCCAGTGGTGACATTGCATGTGTATTCTTTTCCTAAACCAAATGGATCCATTGGAGTCATTGCATGTTGTTTTCCTAAACCACATTGATCCACGGGTGACATTTGCATGTGTGTTCTTTTCCTAAACCACATTGATCCACTAGAGTCATTGCACGTGTGTTGTTTTCCTAAACCACATGGATACACTAGGGACATTGCATGTGTCTTTTCCTAAAGCACATTGATCCACTAGTGACATTGCATGTCTACTCTTTTCCCAAACCACATGGATCCACTAGAGTCATTGCATGTGTGATCGTTTCCTGAACCATATTGATCCACTAGAATCATTGCATGCATGTTCTATTCCTAAACCACATGGATCCAATTGAGTCATTACATGTGTGTTATTTTCCTAAACCACATAGATCCACTAGATTCATTTCCTATGTTCTTCTACTAAACCACATTGATCCAATGGTGACATTGAATGTGTGTTCTTTTCCTAAACCACATAGATCCATTGGAGTCATTCCATGTGTGTGTCTTTTCCTAAACCACATTGATCGACTAGAATGATTGCATGTGTGTTCTTTTCCTAAACCACATGGATCCACTTGTTACATTGCATGTGTGTTCTCGTCCTGAACCACATTGACCGACGAGTGACATTGCATGTGTGTTCTTTTCCTAAACCACATTGATCCACTGGTGACATTGCATGTGTGTTCTTTTCCTGAACCACATTGATCCACTATTGACATTTGTAGTTTTGTTCTTTTCCTAAACTACATGGATCCACTAGTGTCATTGCATGTGTGTTCTTTTCCTAAAACACATTGATCCACTGGTGACATTTGCATGTGTGTTCTTTTCCTAAAACACATGCATCCACTGTTTACGTTGCATGTGTGTTCTTTTCCTAAACCACATGGATCCACTAGAGACATTGCATGTGTTCTTTTCCTAAACCACATGGATCCACTGGTGACATTGCATGTGTGTTCTTTTCCTAAACCACATGGATCCACTCGAGTCATTGCATGTGTGTTCTTTTTCTAAACTGCATTGATTCATGGGTGACATTTGCATGTGTGTTCTTTTCCTAAACCACATTGATCCACTGGTCACATTGCATGTGTGTTCTTTTCCTAAACCACATGGATCCACTTGTGACATTATATGTGTGTTCTTTTCCGAAAACATATTGATCCACTACAGTCATTTCATGTGTGTTCTTTTCCTAAACCACATTGATCCACTAGTGACATTGCGTGTGTGTTCTTTTCCTGAACCACATTGATCCACTAGTGACATTGCGTGTGTGTTCTTTTACATGTGTGTTCTTTTCCTAAACTACATGGATCGACTAGAATCATTACATGTGTGTTCTTTTCCTAAACCACATGGATCCACTAGTAATATTGCATGTGTGTTCTTGTCCCACATTAATCCACTGGTGACAGTGCATGTATGTTCTTTTCCTAAACCACATGTATCCGCTGGTGACATTGCATGTATGTTCTTTTCCAAAACCAAATTGATCCACTAGTGACATTGCATATGTGTTCTTTTCCTGAACCACGTTGATCCACTAGTGACATTGCACGTGTGCTCTTTTCCTAAACCACAGTGAGCCACTAGTGACATTGCATGTGTGTTCTTTTCCTAAACCACATGGATCCACTAGAGTCATTGCACGTGTGATCTTTTCCTGAACCACATTGATCCACTAGAATCATTGCATGCATGTTCTATTCCTAAACCACATGGATCCACTGAAGTCATTGCAGGTGTGTTCTTTTCCTAAACCACATGGATCCACTAGATTCATTGCATGTGTGTTCTTTTCCTAAACCACATGGATCCACTAGAGTCATTGCATGTGTGTATTGTTTCCTAAACTACATTGATCAACTAGAATGATTGCATGTGTGTTCTTTTCCTAAACCACATGGATGCACTAGTGACATTATATGTGTGTTCCTGTCCTGAACCACATTGATCCACTAGTGACATTGCATATGTGTTCTTTTCCTAAACCACATTGATCCACTGGTGACATTGCATGTGTGTTCTTTTCCTGAACCACATTTATCCACTAGTGACATTTGCATGTGTGTTCTTTTCCTAAACTACATGGATCCACTGGTGTCATTGCATGTGTGTTCTTTTCCTAAAACAAATTGATCGACGGGTGACATTTGCATGTGTGTTCTTTTCCTAACACACATGCATCCACTTTTGACATTGCATGTGTGTTCTTTTCCTAAACCACATGGATCCACTAGTGACATTGCATGTGTGTTCTTTTCCTAAACCACATGGATCCACTGGAGTCATTGCTAGTGTGTTCTTTTCCTAAACCACATTGATATGGTTTATCTTAACAGACCACGAGATTATCTTGCATCAGAAGACAATAATGCACTTTACTACTTGGCTACCAACGGGTAGCCAAAGGTCGGAAACAACAAGGGAAAAAGGAACATTCTCAGGATAAAATCCTGAGATATAGATGGATAGTTTATCAATCTTCCGAGAACCAATGCATAGAAGGGAGAAATGTGGGTAGAGTCACTAGTACGAATGCGAGACTCACGAGGAGTACTCTTGTCGTGATCTATTTGGTTCCATTAAAGAACATCTGCCGTAACATGTGGTAGGGGAAGTCCTCAATTGTCGAAATTCAATCGCGACAAAGACCACAAGCTTGAAGGCTAGAATTGTAGTACCAGCCATCCTGAGGTAATGTGTGAACATTTACAATAGGGGACAATGGATTGGGCCTTGTTTTAAAGACCAGCTTCATGTACAAGATTCACAACACCAGAATCCAGTACAATCCAGGATCTTTGGTTCAAGTCCAAGGGTTAAAACCCGAGAAAGAAGTAACTACTACATGAGTGACACATAGTACACTACAAGGTAGCAATCACGAGGTAACTTCCAAGAGAAGAAAGAACTTCTGGAGTACCTAAACAAATAAAAAGGAGGCATACGAGGCAAAATGAAACCTCAAAGCCTAGAACAGAACTATGAATCCTTAAATTATAGGTTCCATAAGACAGAGACATCATGATGGAAAGGAGTCTCTCGGATGAAGCAGAGCAAAGGGAACACAAGGAATTCACAAACACACACAACTCTAGAGAACTCTACACTAGGTCAACTGGCTGAGAAACGACATTCCTAGAAGGCACCTAAGTTTTGAAAGACTAGAAGAGATACCAAAACTTTTCAAAATCAACACAAGATAAGATGACCAGAGTTAGAGAGAAACTGGATAAGGAGAAAAAGAATCATACTAGAGTTTTCGCAAATACTTTTCATCTTTGAAATAGTTTTCGAAAGCACTAGACTCAACATCGACCAATAGCAAGGTTTTCCTACGGTCGGTACTGCTCTGCTACCAAAGACTGTAAAACCCCTGAGATTAGGGTTTAACAAATCCAGACCTTAGCATGACATAAGCTTAACCTAGAACTCAAGGATATCACGTGAGAAATCGGTAACACAACAGTAACCCTGCGACACTAAAATTATTACAGCAATCTCATAACTGTCCGAAGAACCAAAATATTGCAAGCAGAGGTCGCTGACCACAAACATCAAACAATAGAAGGAAAATTAGGCTATTAAGTATAGCAAACTTAGCAAATGGCCTAAGAGGCCTAAAGCATAACGATGATGTCCTAGCCCATAGATTTCAGGCTGCCAGCCAGGAACCCCAAGCTACTCATCGGCATCGATGTCGTACGGAACTCATCTTCAGGGGAACACTTATTCTGCTACAAAAGTATCAAAAAAGCAAGGGTGAGTATAGGGTGTACTCTACAAGACTTATGGCTAGTGGGGTTATTTTGCATAAAGCCATCTTTGTTTATAAAACAAGAGGGATAAGAAGCTCGTCTAATCAGAATCTTTAAAAGGGGATAAGAGAGCAACATCTCCAAAGAATTGATCATCATCTTGATATCCACCAAAGTAATCCTCATCTCACAACTAGGATCACCCCCTCGTACCCAAGAGGAAGCATCCTTAAGCACACGTTGAACTACCAAGTTTTACGATCACGTTAATGTTATCTATGATCTTCGAATTCGGTCACCAAGCGTTCATAACCGTGAACATGGCTTTTCGAAAAGATTTAACCCTGCAGGGTTGATGAGGGTTTAACTCATCAATGCCCATAGTTATGCACTTGGGTTTTGGAGGAGGGAGCTGTAGCATCCCATCTGTCTAACATATGTAATGCTACTTGGTCTAGTAATATAATGGCTACTTCCTATATATAATTGTTGCATCATAATTATATCATGCTCATGTCATCATGCCACCTTGCATTTGAGCATCATATAAAACCCTTTTCCTTTGGTTCTTCTCTCATGTGCATTAGCAATTGTTTTGGCTCTTGATATATTGTAGTTGAATCTTTATAAATGCTTGATGCCCAAATTGAGTTGGGGGCATATCTTTTATTCAACTCCATCACCTTTCTTTGTCACCACCTTATAATTCCACCATTCTAAATACCCATGGGCTTTTATTTTATTTTGGCATTTAATCTAGCTCATGTGGGTTGGGATGGATCCAATTCTATTTTTCTTTTGCTTGGCCTTTACTTCACATTTTGGGAATGCATAAGAATAATGCCATGTTATTTATTATTGTTTTCACAAGCATAAGAACATGGCATTTAATTATTATGCATGGGCCATGCAAAAGTACCACCACCTTTAGCTCCTTTGTTTTCTCTTTGTTTAGTGGATTTTTCTTTATGGGATCATTTCTATCTCTCTCCACCATCCCCATGTTCCCAACAAAACCATTTTCCCCATCATGCATGATCAAGTGGGACCTTTTCCCATAAATCCCACCTCTCTCTCTCTTTCTTGAGTTACCTTCACCATCACCTTGTGCTAAACCAAAACCCTCACCTCTTCATCTTGGCTTGATCTTATAAACATGTGTTTAAAACCTAAAAACTCTAACCAAACCCTAACACCCTCCCCTCTCTCCCTAATCCTCTCTCTAACCTGATCATCTACCAACACCCTAACCTGCTTAGCTACCCCCTTCCATAACCTAACCAAGCCCAACCCTGAGCTCCTTGCCAAGGCTAACCTAGTTAGACCCGAGCTACCCCTCTCTCCTTTGATCAAGACCCCACCAGCTCCATCGCATGCCCCCTCCCCCTAGACCCCTCTCTTCCTCTCTTAGCAAAGCAACAAGAGAGAGAGGAGAAGAAGTCACCCGAGGCCCCTTTCTCTACCTTGCCAAAAAGGTGAAACCATCCCATGTGCCTCTCCCCTCTCTCCTTTATCACCCCAACCACCCCAGGGAAAACCTCATGTCGAGATCTGGGAGTCAGGCACCCCATCTTCCTCCCACCTTCCTCCCTAGAAGGCCATGGCCACAACCTAGAGAAAAACCCTAGTATCCCTGCCTTGTGCGAGTTCTACCCGTCCTGGTGCTCTCCAAGACTAGCCAGGAGCACCGACAAGATCCTCTACTTTCCCTACTTCGGCTCGTACTAACCCTGGACCGGAGCCTCGCCGGAGCAGCCTAGTGCCGCCGTGAACCGCAGCAGTCCGAGTTCGACGTCCACGAGCCCGGCGCAAGATCCCCTCCACCTCCGCGCGTTCCGACCACTCCAGCGACACCGCGGTGAGTCCCTGCACCTCCTAGACATGTCCCTCCTCTCCCTCCTGCACCGTAACGCCGCCGCACTCCGTCGAGCAGCCTCCGTGCACCGCCGCGCGCCGCGCTCTGGCAGACAGCAGCTTCCGTCCCGCCTCTATTCTTCGCCGTGCCCCGCGCGCTGTAGCCCTCTTCCGACGATGATATCTGAACGAAAGTTGTAGCCCGCACAACCCTCTGCATTTTTCCTTTTTTGTGGCTTGGCGATATTCGCTGCCGTTTAGTCGCCATCGTCGTCAGAACTTCGGCCGATCTCCTGTTCTCTGCTGACGGCGCGCAGCAGACATTCCGGCGTCGCCGCCGTTTCGCAGAAAAGCCCCTATACTTTTCCCGCCTCAACTCGCAGTCCCGGGAGCCCCACCTGTCAGCCCCTCTTTCTGTTTTACAAAAAGGTACCTCTGCTTCCGCTTTCCCCCACCGCCGTCCTCGGCTCGCCCACGTGTCGCCCCCCTGCTGGCCGCGCGCGCGAGTGGCTCCGTACCTGGCCGGGCCCGTCTGTCGGTCGCTATGGGTAAACTCCCCGTGGGTGAGAAAAGCTGGCCCAAACCGCTGCGCCCCACCTTGTGCTGAGTCAGCGCCGGCCCCACGTATCTGTGGCAGTGGCTAACTCTCTCTCTGAGTATAAAAAGTATTTGTTCGATTCTGTTTTAATAAAACAAATCCAGAAATGTTTAAATACAAATTCAAATCTATTTTTTTAAATAACTTTTAACTTATAAACCCAAATAATACAAACGACATATGTTTTTGAATCAGAAAAATGTGAGGAATTCAAATATGCCATTCAAAATATTATCTGAGCACTTTAAAATTTTGAGATAATTAAAATTACAATAAAATGCCCTTTTCTTAATAAATTAATAACTTTAAATCTATAACTCCAAATTTGTCAAATAATATGTCTAAATCGATCAGCGCGACGAGCCCGTTCTATCTATGCATTCCTTGTTCTGAATTGAGGCATGCATCATGCCATATTTAAAAATCAGAACAGTTTATGGCAATAAAACTTGGCCGAAGAGATAGTAAAATGCTTTATTCTTGTACCCCACACCTCACTATGCCATGCTACCTTAATGTCATGTAAATTGTGCAACATTCATCATGGCATGCTTGATTGCTTGTCGCATTTTAATTCATATGCTTGTGCACTTTATTTATGTTGGCCCTTGTTCGTTTGGTTCTTCTTCGAATAGACGCCTAGCAGGAGAATTATCAGGAATCACAGGAGTTCTACCCAGATCCATCTCTCGCTTCAACTGAGCTGCCAGGCAAGCACTACCACATGCTTGCATACATATAGTACCTATTGCCTCTATCTTATTCTTGCATCATTGAGTCGCAATTGCATTAAATTGAATCCCATGTACTGCATAGCCTTTACTTTTAAACCCCACCGAAGCTTGTTCCTCCATCCCATGCGCCATTACTACAGGAGTTGTTCGAGCCATGCGAGTCGTAGAAAAGTCTGTGTAGGGTATGTGAGTGTCTGATGAATAACGAGGTACCTAAACAACTTAACCTGAGTAGTAATGGGATAACTAATGAAAGAGGCACCAGTGAGCAATATCTGCTGTTTGGTTTTTCATGCTCACTTGTGTCCCGTAGGACCCCGAGTACTTGATTCCTGTTCCTTGACTATTCGCACTATCCACATCCGGGAGGCCTTATGGACCCCCCTGAGCTAGAGCTTGATTCAATTCTATTTCTTGGGGCCACAATTAGTTTAGGGTTTTATTACTATCCTGTACTTATGCCATGTTTACTGTTTATTTACGATTGTGCGAGGAGCACCTGTACTGTTTTGGATCATGACACGTTTTCGCTATATCGACAAGCCCAGTCACACTTTCGGGTTCCCAGTCGTTTACCGCCGTCCACACGAACCTTGAGTCCATGTCGGAGTCAGCTAGCTTCGTCGCGGGTAGCTTAATGGGGTGGCCCCCTGAAATATTTCTGAATCCTGTGATCGCTTTGTTGTGAATGCCTCGTTGGGTTTTCAGTTGGTTTTTCTGAGGTTGATCGAGTGTGTGTTGCTATTCATGCACCCCTGCAGGGTAAATCTTTCTGAAAGCCGTGTCCGCGGTTATGGACGACTTGGAGCACAGTTTCTCGATCATAGACAAGTATAACTAAAGTATCGCTTTAATCTGACTAAGTACCTGATTAGTAAATAGTGCAATACTCATGGAATGGTTAATAAAACTACCAACGGGTGGGGGGGGGGGGGGGTTGTTCGTCCGCTTCCTCGTTGGTAAGCGAGGAGGAGGATGGATCTGGTAATTATACTGTTATAACTGTTGTTCTTAATTCACGGACATCCGTCTATCATTGGTTAGGAGGATGGTTAGCGCGTATCTATAGACTTGTTAGTTATTATCTTTTGCTGCAATTGCGTCACCCCAGGTTGTGTCCCCTTTAGAGGCATAAAGACTTACTGAGTACCCCTAGGGTCTCACATGATAAATTGTTTGATTCAGATGAACAGGTGTACCATCAAGATGGATACTAGGTGGAAGAAACGGATGATGTTGGCAACGATCACTCGGTGTAGAGATTCCGGGAACGGGGATCCGTGAGATCTGTGGGCGGGATGAGTTTATTTATGTGGCATCTTATGACGATTTGCTTCTTATCCGTACTCGGATCTGTTTTTCGCTTCCGCCTGATACTCTGATGTTTGATGTATGAGGAGCTATCCTAAAATATTATCTCTATCTAGGATATTTGAATCTTGCCGTATGGCGTTGCAATATTTCTGTTTCTTTTAGATGGAATGGCTCTGAGGACTGTTGTATGTGGCTTGCATACATACTCACTTGTGTATGTAGTTGATCCCTTCGCCTGCCGATTACGCCGCTCGTTCTTGTCCCGATGCTCTGAAAGTGGTTAGGACGGCCGAAAGGTCTACCGTGAGTGGCCCCGGGCCCCACCGTACTATTTTAACCACTTTCGCTCATCCAGGCATGTAACTAAGAGCGTAATTCACCGAGGTAGTTACAGGAGCGCTGGAGGCATCAGCCGGCTAGCAAACAAGCACACATGGACGCAAGGTTTAGCAGGTTCAGGCCTCGTAGAGGTACCTACTCCTACTTGTATGCTCTTGGAATTAATGGAGGAATCGAAGATTACAGGTGGTGCACAGATGCAATCTGGTGAGAGTTGTGGAAACTAAGGTTGCGTGTGTCCTCCTCGCCGTCCCCTCCTGGCCTTTATATATATAGGCTAGGTCTCGGGTAGCAGGTCGAGTCAGTTACAGATTAGGGTTTTCCGTTTAAACTTTCTATCTTTAAGCTTCTTCTTGTCTCGCACGTAATCGAGAGTCCGTGGGCCACTCGAAGTCTTCATCGGTCCATGGCAACGCCGTGGGCTTCCATCGTATCTGGACCGTATGTACCAAGCTCGAGTACCTGCAGGGTATACCCATGTCAGTAGCCCCCGAGTGTCCAGTGGAATCGTAGATTCGATTGGGGATTTTATGAAGCCTTTCGAGTGCATGACCGAGTATTTTATTTATGTCATAGGGATTGTTGATATGTGTGCCTGATTTAAACGATGTATCGGTATCAGTTAACTGCCTTAGGGCAAAACAACGCAATCTACTCGAACTCGAGTCCCTGGAATCAAATTCGGAAAAGTGCTGGTGTAATTCGACTCAAGCCGCGGAGGTCTTACAAGAGTCGAATTCCAGTATATGGGTGTGAGAGCTCGACGCGTCCATCAAGGCATGTTCATCGTACCTATAGGCACATATATATTTCTTGTAGTGCGCAGCAAATGCGTTGCTAGGCCTTATTCAGGTCTTATCTTCACGCTGTAAGCGCGACATCCGAATTTTATCATCGCGGAGATGATTCGGGTGGCCCGGGAGACGCAATCTCTTTGTAGGGAAAAATATGAGGGCGTGTCGTCGTAGACTTAGAGTGTGGATGTTATAGGGTGCGTGACCAGCGCTCCCTATGGGAGTAGCCCCCGAGTGCCTGGTTGAGTCGAAGACTCAGGTAGGGACTAAAGAACTTTTTCGACTGCTGTCGTCTTTTGTTTGCTTGTTTCATTCGAATTTGTTTCTGGCGCTCCCTATGGGAGTAACCCATGATCCATAGTCGAATCGTAGATTCGAGTGGTTGGGTATGCTTTGAATGTCCATATTCCTGCATAAAAAGAAAATTGTAGGGTGCGTGACCAGCGCTCCCTATGGGAGTAGCCCCTGAGTGCTTGGTGGAGTCGAAGACTCGAGCAAGGACTAAAGTAGTCGAAGTCTTCTAGTGCTCAATTTGATGACATCAGTGTTGACGATGTGGTGATCTCAGTTGCCCGCGTGAGCGGCTTTGACGGGACGTGACAAGCGGTGGGTCCCATTTTCTGACTTTGATTTTACCGAGCGTGCGTAATCTTTCATTTTAACTGTGCCTCCTCGATTTCCGCGCGTAATGGAGATAGTGGGGGACGGTTCATGCTTTGGCTTCTCTACGTGTCGACCACGATGTGCGCCACGCATCCAATAGAGTTTGTGCTGGCCGGTTGATTGCATCCGCAAGGGGGTTAAGTAGTAGCGCAGCTGCGGTAATTTCCCATCTGCTCCTTCTCTGCTCGTGCTTCCATCGCCATTGCTGCTGCTCTCCGCTTCCTAGAGTTCATCCCCTTTGCGGCGCTAGACCAAATCCGCGTGTTTCCGAGCTATTTCCTTCGCTTGCATCGCCACCGCAAGATGGGGAAGAATAAAGGAGGCGCCGCCACTGGGTCTGCTGCCGCCACCGTGATCGCCAAGAAAGGTGCGGGCACTCGCATCACTAATGGCGCGTGGCGCGCATCCACCATCAAGGCCTCGGAACTCCATCTTTTGCGCAAAGATGGAGTTCTACCGTGCGCCGAAGACGATTCGTGTGTGCCTGGTGATGAGGTAACCCCTGTCCTCCATCAGGTTTCCAGGTGATGTTCCTCGCGTTCATCATTCGTGGTCTATCTCTGCCCCTGCATCCCTTTGTCAGGGGCCTTCTTTGTTTCTATGGGCTCCAGCTGCACCAGCTGTCCTCAAACTCTCTTCTTCACATTGCGTGCTATATCACGGTTTGTGAGTGCTGGCTCGGAGTCAAGCCACACTTTGGTCTCTTCAAGCGGCTTTTCAAGCTGAAGCGTCAGTCAGCTTCAGGCTCGTTAGCCTACGACGTAGGCGGCTGTGGGATTCATGTCGACTCCTCCTCTACCTACTTTGACATCAAGCTCACGGCGTCCGTCCAAGGGTGGAGAGACAATTCGCGACCAGAAGGCCGACGTAGAGCACTTCGGATTCACGCCCTTCGACCCCGCGACGCCATGCAAGAGGAGGCGTTCTTGGAAGAACGTGGTTATGCCTAGCGAGTCCGAGGAGACGGAAGTGTTGTACGAGCACGTCTGCGACCTCGAGAGTCGCATTGGTAAAGAGGAGGGAGGCGCCGCCCTCATTCGCACATGGTTGCGCCGTCGCATCCAGCCTCTGCAGGCCAGAGTCCACCCCATGTTCCAATGGGCTGGTGCGAACGATGTCACTCATGTATCTGCCGATAGCATTTCCGTGGGTGAAGTAGGCAAGAGGGTGCGACTGGTGACCAAGTACACCACCAAGGATGTTCTCCCCGGCGAACCAGTCGTGCTCCCTTCGATGCCTCTAACCCTCCCCCTGAGGTATGATTGTGCTACGAAGTAGCTTTATTTGTCGAGTGCTGCTAATTTCTTGACGTATACTGAATTGTTATCCGTATGCAGGATTGGAAGGTGTCTCCCAGTTTGCCCCCTCTTCCTGAGGGGGTTATTCCTCACGAAGTAGATGAAGAGGACGAGTCGGAATCGACCGTCCCACTTGAAGAGCAGGAGGAACCCTCGAATCGAGCGGTCTGGACAATCGCAAGCATTCGTGCAGCAAGGATTTGGATGCCTCATCTCCTTCGACTCCAGAGGGCCCGTCCATCGGTGCGGAGGGGCCAATACCCGCTGTTCCTATGCGCTCTATGGCTCCTCCTGCCCGGAAGAAGCTTCGACTGCCAAAGGAATCGTCGGAGTCGGAGGAGCAGTCCTTCGATCTTGATAGATTTGACTGGTAAGTCCTGTATTCGCAAATTCATTTCGGTTTCTTCTTTGAGTTGTCATCTGTCTTGAAGCTCTTGTTTGATTGTGTGTTTCAGTCAAGTGGCGACGTCATCTTCTGATGACGTCCAATTTTTGAAAGAGTCCGGAGTCGCGGACTCCAAGTCCAAGAAGGTGGCCTCGCGGTCCCCTTCTCCTCCATTGGCGGCCCACTCCAGGCATAACTCATCGAGTTCCCCGCATGCTGGGGAGCATCAGATGGTTACCCGGATGACTATGCAATAGCCTTCTTTGGAGTCTGTGGAGGATCATGTAAGTATCTTGTAGTTGGCAGTCGAATTTATTCTTGGCGTGCTTTTACTTGAACTTGGAATGTTTCTAATGCAGCTCATCATGAAGGAAGCCGCCCGCTTGGCGGAGCAGGTTCTTAACATGGGTCGACAGCATGCGCGACTGGACAATCGCCATCGTATTGTCGAAAGTAAGTTTTGACTACATCCTTGTCTTTTGCAGATATTATTGATTCGACTTTGGTAACACTCTCTGTTTGTTGCAGCTGAGCACAATGAATTACTTTGCCATGCTACTGCTTTGGAGAAGACATTGGCCGCGACGACGAAGAATCGTGACGAGGCAGTCGTAGCCTTGGAGGAGTCGTGGAAGGGACAGCAGGATCTTCTGGCCTCCACTGCTGCGAGGGAGAAGATGTTCGAGGAGCAGCTTCTCTCGATTGCCAAGTCCCTCTCGGGTATGACCTTTTCATCTGGATATGTCTTTCTCTTCTGTTGTTTGACATATGATTGTTTAACTAATGCTTTTTTGTACGCAGATGCTAGCGGCTTGAGTTTGGATGCCCAATCTCTGCGCCGTGCGGATGCTTTGGCTGGTGCCATCGCCGCAGTCGAGGACCGCAGTGTTTCCCTCCAGGAGACGCTGGGGAAGGCTAAGGATGTGCTCAGTCGCATCCGTGAGGACTTGACTCCGAAGGCTGGGATGATCGATAATCTCGGCGACTTGGTGGAATCCCTACCTGGAGGAATCGCTGCAGACTTCAAAAATTCGCAGCGCTCTGTTGGTGCCACCATGGCACTATGGATCCCGCAGCTATCTCTGAGGCGATGCTTGTCGATGCTGGAGGCCAGCAGGTAGTTTTTGCTCCTTATGCTGGTAAATGTAAAAATTACGGTCCCCAGCTTATCGAGACACTCGCCAAGTACTCCGAAGAGCGGCGTCAGGCGAAGGCTGTGAAGGCTGTGGCTTCTGGGGGTACTCCCGGCAAGTCCGTGGCGTCGGAGACAGCCACGGATGTGATGAAGCCCCCGAGGCCTAAGTCCAAGTCGAAGAAACATGATGCACCTTAGTCTCCTTCTGTAATAGTTGTAGTGGCTTAGCTTTTTGCTTGATGGAACAATGATTTTGTGGGGATGTCCCAATCAAAACTTTTCCTTTGTCTGAATGCATATATGTCCTTTGCCAAATGTATCCTTGGTCGCTTATTTGCTTTTTTGCTTGATTCGTGGTAGGGTACATCGAGTGCTCCTTTGAGTGATCCTTCTGATCCTCCTTCTGCCGATGAGAACTCGGCGCAACCTCGTTGGAAGGTGGAGGAGTTGTCATTGCTTGCGAGACTGCGCGGCCGTATTAAACAACTGGAGCGTGAGCTGCCCATTCTCCGTGGTAGCGCCGATGTATGGAAGTCGAAGGCAGAGAAAGCCTCTTCTCGTGAGAAGTACCTCTTGGAGGAGGTGGCCCAGCTGAGTGAGAAGTTCAAGTGTTAGCCTTCTATCCTCTTATCTTTTCCTTTAGTCAGTCACAACTATGCCTATCTTTCACACTTTGCTTTTGTGTGGTGTAGTTGTCAGTGCTCGCCATCCGCAGGATGAAAAGGATCGGATCGCTGTTCGAATGAATGATTTGACCTAGGAGCAACTACAGGCGAGTGGGTACTTCTGGGTGGATCATGACCATGCAATTACACTTGCGACCCTGCAGGATCATGCTTCGTGAGTGCTTCATTTTCTAAAGAAAGCGTAGTCGTGCCTCAAGCACATCTATCAGACGATGTTTCCACTGGACACTGTCCCTTCAAGCCTGTTGGCCCTTCTGGCGAGATTCCACGATTTGAGTGCAGTTCGTGAGTGCGTGCGGCATCAGTTAGTGGTTGGTGCCAAGGCTACTTTGTCGCTTGTGCGACTGCACAGGCCTGATGTGGACACTGCAGCTGTTGCTGCTGGACCTCCGACGCCGCCGGCAGGCTCGACCTAGAATATGGTTCCCCATTATCAGGCGGTGGATCGTCCAGTAGAAGAAATTGTCGATTTCTTTGAGGAACAGACAAACGTTCTTCTGTTGCAGCAGTAGTTTATCCTTTATCTTGCACATAAGTGTACGAGTGTTGTAAAGTTCGTATTTGTATGCTATATATAATTGATTGATATTGATATGTAAAGATCTTGCTAGCTTGTATGTTTTGTGAGTGCGTTGCACTTATGCGATTCCTTTTCGTTAGCCTGACGTGTGTTTATCTCAGCACCTTGCCAACCTGCCAGGTGCGTTGCAGCTGGGTTGGTGTTTGTCAAGGGTTCGATTATTGTGTCATCTATTCAGGATATCGCGATTAGTTCGTAGAACAGTTGTGTAGAGGGTGGCGCAGCCCCTGAGTAATAAGATTGCGACAGATAATAGAAAACACAGAGTTTGGGGCACTTAGCTTTATTTATTCGTAGAACAGTACGAGGTACAATTTGTGGCTAAGTAGCCTAGATGAATAGCCTTATCTTTAATGTAAAAGAAAGAAAAACGACTAGGGGTAGAAGCGCCGCAGCTGCGCGACGTTCTAGGGGTTGGAGTAGGCGACTCCTGTCTCGAAATCTTTAAGGTGATAGGCGCCACCTGGGATTACTTATGTAATTATGTATGGTCCCTCCCAAGGGGACTCGAGCTTGAGATGCCCTTGTTGCTTCAGTCACAGGACCAGGTCTCCTTCGACGAATGACCTGGGGTGTAGCCTTCTGCTGTGGTAGTTGCGGAGGTTTTGCTGGTAGATCGTTGATCTCTCCGCTGCAATTTCTCGTGCCTCGTCAAGGAGATCGATGGAGTCTTCGAGTGCAAGAGTTGACTACTGCTCGCTGTAAGCGACCACTCGTGGGGCTTTGTAGCGTACTTCTGCGGGTAACACCGCTTCAGCGCCATGAACCATGAAGAACAGAGTGTATCCCGTGGCACTGTTTGGACTTGTGCGTAAGCTCTAGAGTACAGATTGGAGCTCGTCTGGCCATCATCCGGCGGCTTGTTCGAGTGGCCGGAGGAGTCGCTTCTTGATTCTGCCATAGACGAGGCCATTGGCCTTTTCGACTTGACCGTTGGTCTATGGATGAGCTACGGAGGCATAGCTTACGTTGATTCCCAAGTTTTCGCAGAAACCCTGGAACTCCTAAGAGGTGAAGTTCGTTCCATTGTCCGTGATGATGTTGTGTGGCACTTCGAAGCGATAGACAATCGACTCGAAGAACTTGACGGCACTGGCTCCTGTCTGGTTTGTCACCGGCATGGCCTCTATCCACTTGGTGAAGTTGTCGACTGCGACCAGGAGGTAGACGTAGCCCCCACACGAGGATTTTGGGAGCATGCCGACCATGTCGAGTCCCTATTGCGCAAAGGGCCAAGCCAATGGTATTGGCCGGAGTTCCGCGCTAGGTGCGTGCTATTTGTCCGCGAATCGCTGACAAGCACTGCATCTCTGGACGATGTCCTTGACGTCGCGCATGGCCGTGGGCCAATAGAATCCACCTCATAGAGCTTTGGCGATGAGGGCGCGACTGCCAGCATGGTGCCCGCAAGTCCCTTCGTGTATGTCGAGGAGGACGTCCCTTCCGTCCCTGTTGGAGACGCACCGTTGGAGTACTCCTGTGATGCTGCGCTGCCGTTGATTACAGCGAATATCTTGGATCGCCGTGCGATGTGTCATGCATTAGTCGGGTCGTCCGGTAGCCTCTTGCTGAGAAGATATGTGATGTAGGGTTGAGTCCAAGATGGCTCGATCATCATGACCCCCATTGGTCCTTCGAGTCCTGTGTCAAGCTCTAGGTCGTCGAGTGTCATTGCCTCATTGGGTGGCGTAGCCCCCGAGTCAGTTGTTGCGCTTGTTTTCTTCTCTGTGGCCTTTGGCTTGATGGAGCATTCATAGATACGCTCGAGAAATACCCAGGTGGTATGGGGGCGCAGGTGGAGCCAATGTTGGCGACTGCGTCCGCCTCTTCATTGCTTTCGCGTCCTATGTGCCGCAGCTCACAGCCGTCAAAGTCCCCTTTGAGTGTGTCGTAGAGATCGCGGTAAGCGATCATATTGTCGTTTAGTGCATCGCACTCGTGCATTGTCTGGTTGACGACCAGCTTGGAGTCGTTGTAGATGATCTGCCTCTTGGCGCCGCAGACTTTTGCCATCCGCATCCCGTGCAACAGGGCCTCGTATTCAGCTTCGTTGTTGGAGGCAGTGAACTGCTTCGCAGAATGTATTTCAGCTTGTCTCCTTGGGGTGATATCAGTATGACACCTGCGCCAGCCCCGTCGTTACGCTTTGATCCATCGAAGTTCGTCGTCCAAAGGTAAGACATATTTGGCTTTTCGGGGAGTTGGTTCTCCTTCAAGTGTACGAGGAAATCAGGGAGGATTTGCGACTTTATCCCGTCACACTTCTTGTATGTAATGTCTCGTGGAGACAGCCTGATTCCCCAGAGCGCGACTCGTCCGGTGGTGTCGGGGTTGTTGAGAATATGCCCGAGTGGGGCGTCATTGCCACCACGATTGGGTGCTCCTGGAAGTAGTGGCGCAGTCACCTGGCTGTCATGAAGACGTCGTATGCTAGCTTCTGGTAGTGCGGGTACCGCTGCTTTGTTGGCATGAGCACCTCGGTGAGGTAGTAGACTGGGCGCTGCACCCCGTGGACTTTGTTTTCTTCGGCTCGTTCCACCACGAGTACTGTGTTGACCACCTAGTTTGTGGCGGAGATGTATAGCAACAATGGTTCTCTTTCGCATGGAGTCACCAGCACTGGTGAGGTAGATAGTAGACGCTTGAGGTCTTCGAATGCCTCCTGCCCCTCGTCGGTCCACTCGAACTTGTCAGTTTTGCGGAGAAGTTGGTAGAAGGGCAGTGCTTTTTCGCCCATTCGACTGATGAATCGACTAAGCGCCGCGATGCGCCCAGCCAACTGTTGGATGCCCCTTACATTCTTTGGCTTCTCCATGGCCAGTATGGCTTTTATTTTCTTCGGGTTCAACTCAATCCCTCTCGCGGAGATGAGATACCCGAGTAATTACCCAGATGGTACGCCGAAGGCGCATTTGTCCGGATTGAGCTTGATCCGGTAGCGGTCAAGGTTGGCGAATGTTTCGCGTAAATGGTCAATTAGCGAGGCTTCTTCCTTGGTTTTGATGACGATGTCGTCGACGTAGACTTGGATGTTGCGACCAAGTTGATCCTTCAGGCAAGCCTGCATGCACCGTATATAGGTGGCTCCTGCGTTTTTTAGCCCAAAGGGCATTGTGTTGTAGAAGAATACACCGAAAGGCGTTGTAAACGCCATTTCTCTTGATTTTCCTCCTTCATTAGAATCTGATTATAGCCTGAGTAGGCGTCGAGGAAGCAGAGGCGCTCACATCCCGCGATGGAGTCGATGATTTGGTCGATTCGCGGTAGCGGGAAGTGATCCTTTGGGCAGTGCTTGTTCAGGGAGGTAAAATCCACGCACATCCGTAGGATATCTGTGTCTTTGTGAGGTACCCGCACCATGTTGGTGAGCCAAGTGCTTTCCTTAATCTCGCGTATAAAGTTGGCGTTGAGGAGTCTGTTGATCTCCATTCCGACCGCCTTTGCCCTTATTCGGACAGACGCCGAATTGTCTGTTTGACTGGCCTTGCATCTGGGTTGACGTTGAGTGCGTGCTCAGTGAATTCCCTGGGAACCCCTGGCATGTCTGCTGGACACCAGGCGAAGATTTCCTAGTGCTCACGGAGGAATTCAACGAGCGCGAGTTCCTATGCGGAACTCAAGTTGTTGGCGATGAGGGCCGTCTTGGTCGGGTCCGATGGGTGGACCTGGACTTTCTTCGTGTGCAATGACGAGTCGAAGGACAGGTCGGGTGAACTTGGCCGGCTCAGGGGAGGAAGACTGTTGTATGTCGACTCCTTCAATCTTTTGATCTCCTCCTGCATGCCAAAGGACTAGGAGATCCTGTTGAATGCCATGTCGTAGCTGTCGGACCTTTCGAAGCTTCCGTTGATTGTAATTATGCCGTTTAGACTTGGCATTTTCATATGCAGGTAAGCGTAGTGCAGCACCGCCATGAACCTAGCGAACGCGACGCATCCGAGGATGCAGTGGTATTGTGAGGGTCAGTCGACGACTTGGAAGTCGATGCGTTTGCGTCGAAAAAATTTCGGCATACTGAAGATGACGTCGAGGTTGATTTTTCCTAGGGGATATATGCCCTTCCCTAGGACGATGCCGTGGAACATTGTGTCCGAGACCTCTAGACACGTTAGAGGGATCCTCATTGCGCGCAAGGTACTTGCGAACATGAGGTTAATTCCAATTCCACCATCCATGAAGACGCGACTCATGTCGAAGCCTCCGATCATCGCCTCGAGTACCAGGGGACAGTGGCCTGGACGAGGTACTTGGCGCAGATGGTCCCGCTTGTCGAATGTGATGCAGGAGTCGCTTCCACTGAGGTACTCAGTGGTGGAGGGCGGAGAGTTTGTTGCCAAGTTGACTTGGCGAGTGATGGCCTTCTGCACCCTATTCGAGGGGCATCCCTTTTGGATCATCATGTTGCCCATGGCCCATGGGTACGGCTCGCCTCTGTGATGCTGGTCGGGCGCAGCTATGGGTGGTGGTGGTCTAGGCGGTGGCGGAGGAGCTCCATGTGCCACAGCGCCTGGGTAGTTCCATAGCCCCTGTTGACCGTGTCGCGATTCATCCGAGTCAGGCCCTTATCGAGTTTGAGGAACTCGCTGCAGTCCTTGAGGAGGTGGCTGGATTTCTTTTTGACGTTATTCTTGTCGATGTAGAAGTGCATGTTGCACGGCCCGGATAGCTTGTCCTCGATGGATGCTGCGGGTGCTTCCTCGCGAGTGCGGCGTTGCCATACTTGTGTGGTTTGCCCGGAGTCGCGGTATCCTCCGCTGCGGTAGCTGCTGTTGCGGCCGTTGTCATGTTTGTCGGCATAGCCAGCTGAGACCATGTTGATGTCGTCGTGGTCATCGTAGGCGCGCATTCGCCGCTTGCCTCGACGATCGTGTCTGCGCCCGAGGTCTTCGTTGTCGTCGGAGTAGGTGCGGCTTCTCACCGAATCTTCTCCATCAGCCCACTGATTCGTGATCTCCATCAGATGGTCGATCCTTTTGGGCTTCGAGCGGCCCAGCGCCTCTCTAAGTTCTATGCGGCGAACGCCACCGTTGAATGCGCCGATTGCGCGATCCTCCGAGATGTTTTCTGCGGAGTTCTTGATGATGGGCCACCTCTAGATGTACGAGTGTAGCGATTCGCCTGTCCTTTGCTGGTAGCTCCTCAGTTCTTTGATTGATGCGGGCCTTTTGTAAGTGCCCTTGAAGTTGCGCACAAAGCTGTAGACCAAATCTTCCCAGCTGCGAATGGATCCACGGGGGAGATTGTTGAGCCATGCTCGGGCGGTGCCCTATAGCTGTAGCTGCAGGCATTGCATGGCCGCGCTTCGACTCCTGCCGTGCAGTTTGACGGAGGAGAAGTGATCATCCAACCATATTTTCGGGTCATGTAAACCATCAAATTTGGGGTTCTCCGATGGGAGCTTGAACCCCTTGGGCATTCGCTTTTGCCTGATAGCTCCGCGGAAGCATCTGGCGCCACAGAGCTCCACGTCTTCATCCTCTGAGTCAGTCGAACGGGCGCGTTGTGCCCTTGACTTGTCAATTTTGCGTTGCGTGAGGTCATCGCGTGCATCGTAGTCGTGGTCGTGTCGCCGTGAGCGGCGACGTCGAGACATGTCGTGACTGTCATCGCTGGACGAGGGTGAGGAATATCGCTTCGCCATAGCCTTGCCTTTCTTTGGCTCCTGCGTCAGCTCCTTGTCGAGAGCAGCCTCGATCAACCCCAAGCCCGCGATCGTAGATCGGTGCATGGTGGCTCGGGGATCCCCAGCCGGCGGCTGGTTGTTGAGGAGGTAGATGGTGGCCGCTGTCACCGCAGCTTGCGATGTCTTTGGGACCATGTTGCCCCGCATTTCGACTATCATAGAGCTGAAGTCGAGGTCTTTTGCAGCTTCTATGTGTTCCTGCTCGGTGAGATGAGCCATTCGAGATCGCCTCTTGTTGGCGATGTACTCATTGCCTTTGGAGGAGGATCCTCCGTGGGAGGAGAGCCCGGCTTATTGAAGGCTCAACTCGTCCGCCGCCTTTTTATGTGCTTTGAGTTGCGCGATCATGTGTAGCTGGCGTATCTATTCCTCTTTTAGTAGCCAATGATAGCCCATCAGCAGGTCTTGCGGCGTGCCGGGGGGCAGAGGATTGCCTCCCAGACCTTCTCGGCAACGGGCCCACTCGTTGTCGTTGAGCCTAATCACGACACGTTCACCAGTGTGTTTGTTCACCATGGTTGGAGGTTCGACTGCCCCTCCATTGTTGACGGGCGCACAATTGCCACCGTTAGTGGGGCCACCATTGGGCGGTCCGCCATTAGGTGTGCTGCCGTTGGGCGGATCAGGCCCATTGCCACTATTTTTGTGATTGGCGCTGGTTTCGCCAGCGTTGATGACGGCACACATGAAGTGGTTGGGGAAGCTATTGCTTCCGCAACTTTCAGATCCGGAGTCGTAGACTCCATCTTCCATCGCTAGGTCACCCATATCGGATTTGCGACTATTGTCGTTGTTCGTGCTCTCAGCTGCTGCTGAGGTGTTGAGCTTGCTGAGGGTGCCGATTGGTGGCGGGAACCACGATGCTGGAGCAATCGCGGGTTCCGTTGGCTGGTCAGGCATGCGAAGCGTGTCCATCTGACCAACCTAGAAGCAGAAGCTCCCGATCACCAAGCTGATTCCATCGCCCATGGACTCGAAAGCCGGGCAATTGGCCGGCGTGTGGACGGTGAAGTCAAACGCGCCGAAGAGCTGCCGAATCTCCGCTGTTGCGGAGTTGTAGATCGCGGTTGATGGGGTCGAAGAAGCCGCGACATCAGCACTCCCAGTTCCCACAGACAGCGCCAATTGACGAGGGTTTAACTCATCAATGCCCATTGTTATGGACTTGGGTTTTGGAGAAGGAGGGAGCGCTGGAGGCATCAGTCGACTAGCAAACAAGCACACATGGACGCAAGGTTTACCCAGGTTTAGGCCTCGTAGAGGTCCCTACTCCTGCTTGTCTACTCTTGGAATTAATGGAGGAATCGAAGATTACAGGTGGTGCGCATATGCAATCTGGCGAGAGTTGTGGAAACTAAGGTTGTGTGTGTCCTCCTCGCCGCCCCCTCCTGGCCTTTATATAGATAGGCTTGGTCTCGGGTAGCAGGTCGAGTCGGTTATAGATTAGGGTTTTCCCTTTAAACTTTCTATCTTTAAGCTTCTTCTTGTCTTGCAAGTAATCAAGAGTCCATGGGCCACTTTAAGTCTTCATCGGGCCGTGGAAACACCGTGGGCTTCCATCGTATCTGGACCGTATATACCAAGCTCGAGTACCTGCAGGGTATACCCATGTCAAGGCGTGTACAACTTTACCCACACGTACCAACCAGCTCTTAATGCCACAATGATTAGCCCTCTTCCTTAGAAGACCGACATAGGGTGGTTGGACACGACCTTTACCTTGCTTTCGGCAACACCATGAGTCACGCCCTAAAGAGGGTTCCGCCGTAACGGGTCAAATCCCGAAGCCGGTCCCTAGAGATGTGAGTTGAGGTTAGTTTACCCAGAGGAACAGCGTCCCCAACCTCGGCCACGCTTACCTACCTGTATGAATGCACCTCCTTCACCGCCTTTGAGAACAACCAGAATGCATATGTCGAATGGAACGCCTGGACTATGTGACTCATGGAATCTACTAGGAAAGTTAGTTACTCGTGAGGTTTTCCAGGCCCCGTGTGGCTCTACGCTTGTCTCAGTTCCAAAGGCAAGAACTCGGGTCTTAGTAGTGGCGAGCATGGGAGTACAAAAACCACATCCCATCGTGGCCTCCCATACAAGCCTTAGCATGTTTAACCTTTACCACTTATCTTACCTCATCAGTATACCTCGATCTCCTGTCATACTAGATCCTCTCCATCTGATACATCATCTGGATGAACCAGGACTGACAGCTAAGCATGGCTAAGCAAGACACCGATAAGCTCTAGCAGTGCACACAAACCAACCCTAGTTATGCTAGGAGCAGTGGATCAGGTAATATAAGCTCAAAGGGAGTAATTCAACATATAGGATACTCTATCTATCGAAAAAAGACCATAGTAGAATCGTATGCATCATGGCAAGAATGAAATATTTTCAAAACCATAGGATTGTATAATGGTTGGGCTATGCTTGCCTTGTTTGTTGATAACCAATAAGCAGATCTTCCGAAGCCTTGTACTTAACTTGATTACAGCTGTTCAAGTATTGTTCGTCGATCTTCGATGGTGTTGATCTCGGTCTTCGATCTTGATCTCGATATCGTATTCTACCAGGAAGAAGCAAACACCGGAAAGAAAGGGGGCAACAACAATCAACACATGGTGTCGATGCAATGCTCAAGCAAGGATGATGATATGACAAGTTAAATAGAGTTGAAATGGAACCCTAAAGCATGCTTGGCAATTTAAGCGGGATCCGAGAGGTCCAAACCCTAAAACAGGGGAGACTTCGGAATCACCTACGAGGGTTCATTTAGTTCTCTAATTAAAATTGCAATTAAAGTTGTTGAACAATGCATGATTATGAGGCTATTGTAAAGATCTCATTTTTCTGAATATTTTGATATATTATACATATTTTTCTGACTTGTAAATAATTAGATATTGAATTTTGGAGTATTTAATCAATTTCTGGAATTATTAAACCATTTATGAAATTAATAAAACTAGGAAATACTTTTTGCACCAGGGGTTGGGCTAGCCACTGCGGTTGACAGAAGGGCCCCAGGGCCAACTCCGCGTCCATGCGGCAAGGTGGGACCTGAAGCCACGTCAGCCCCACGCGGGCGTGACAACACTTTGCCGGCCACCGGCAAATGGTCATCGGCGCTGGTGATTTGGAGCACGCGCGTGCGAGCCGGGCATGTGGTTCAAACGGTATGAGCGCAGGGAGCATTATCATAGCGGTGCCACTCAAAAAGGGGTCGCCGGTGCATCGGCGCAAGTGACCTACTACGGCGGCGACGGCGGAGCTACGACGAGAGCACGGTACAGAGAGGGAGGGAGAGAGTGGATAGCCCCGTACCGACCATGAGGTCACCATAAAGATGGTGGAGGGATCGGCGAGGCCAGAGGGTGTCGGGACACGCCGGAATCAATGGCGAAGGAGACGGCCGGCGTCGGGGACGGTGGGGTCGATTGCAGCGATGGAGTCCTTCCATGCTCGCGCTGGTTGGGGCAATCGACGGAGACAATCGAGGCGAAGCTTCCTGGCATCACGACGAGACTCAGGGCGGCTAGAAACGATGGCGATGGACGGCTCTGGCTGGAGCTAGGGTTCGGGCAGAGAGGAACCATGAAGGGGAGGTCGGGAGAGAGAGTGGAATTGGATTAGGGCAAGAGAGACGTGCCCGCGATGATCTTATCCACCCCAGAGCTCGACGAACGGCGGGATGCAGGCGGTGGGATTGATGGTGACGGCGACGACAGCCAGCTGCTTGGCCAGCGCTGAGGAAGATGACAGGAAGAGGAGCGAACAGGTACCGGGAAGGTTGGGTCGCGCATGGGCCGAAGGTGGGTTGCGTGGGTGGGCGGCAGAGAGAGGAAAGAGGAGATGGGCCACTGGGCTGCGCTGCTTCTCTGTTTTTTTTATTTGCAAAACATTTTCGAAAACTATTTTCTCTTATTCAATTTGTATTTTCAATTTCAAACATGTTTTGGTTATTTCGAAAATTACCAGATACTTTGTGAAATATTGAAAACAATATGGGGCCCTCTTAGTCCATTTGGGCTCCATGCATTTTGTAGTTTTCGAAATTCAAACTAATTTGAATGTGTTTGAGAAGAAGAAGGAAACTAGGGTGTTAGGTTTTAGCATTGTTTCTTTAGATGCACTTTTAAGGAATGATGCTCATGAATGCACAATCAAAGCCCTAATTAGGATTAACTAAAACTAGGGCGTTACAGCTCTATTCCCCTTCGAGAATCTCGACCCGAGATTCCGTAGGTAGGAAGAAGGAAAATAATCAGGGTTACTCTAAGGATAAGGGGGAAACACACTAAACAACACATGGAGTATCTCATGGTCAACTCATGGATGAGTGTTCAGAAACAACTCTGAGGTGACGAACATGAAACATGTCAAGGTAATGGAGGAAACAAAAGGAGATAAGTTTCAAGTTGTTAGATAACCGGTCTTCATAAGGATTGAGACCATGGAGCTTCAGAAGAGCTTAAGCTTCTGAAAGGAAATCTTACAACAAAAAGAACATGACCATAGACTTTGAAAGATATGAAATTCTACTAGACGACTTAAGTAGATATTCCAGGGATACAGAGATATGGATAACCATGCTGTTGAACTACTTTTGATACAGAAGGATCACTCTTTCGTTCAACAGAAGGTGTAAGACGGAAAGGTGTTTTGTTGTGAGGACTCGTAAGAGTCACAAGGAACATGTAACAAGAGAAACTTCTGATTACCAAAATCATAGTCACTCTTCGAACATGATTGAAAAACAAAGGACACTCTGTATTCATCTAGGTTTATCAAAATCTTTGCCAAAGATCGTGATATCACTTTACACCACCGGATGATTAGGTAAGAAGATTCCTGATGATAAGAGGAAAAAGAAACTTCATTCTCATACTTCAATTATTTGGCACAACAAACGCTTGCCAACATAAAGAGTCTGGAGGATCGACCGAGAGACATTTAGCAACACTACTTTAAATGTTCTCCTTGATGTTCAGGTCATAGAACATCAAGTAAAGGCTAGACTTCTGAGACAAAGGAAACCATGAGCACAACTTCTATAATAAATCATAGAGGAAGCCTCATGAAGAGTGGTTGCTATTTGCTGATTCAAGAGAATGTGACAATAGGTCTTCCGGCTAGTTGTGTCAACCATTACATCAATCTTGCTAGATTTACAAAACAAACCTATGTTAATTCCTTGAGGAACACCTACCATTGTAGCTACTTCAAATTCATCTCTAGTTAGGTGGAGAGATACTTCAGACTCAGCATGTCCGAATAGAAATCTTGCAACATTTACCACAAGGTAAAGTTACTAGATTCTCATGACCTGGACTACAGTGTTAAGCTCCAAAAGACTGAGCTAGATTGCTAGACTATGTATTAGCAACTTGTCGGAGGACAACTGCACCTACATGAATTACTTGCAAGGAAACACAACTGTATCCTTAAAGGGAACAAAGATAACTTTACTCAAATCCACGGCAACATCTTTCAACATTTTCCTGTGAATCAGAGTAGGTTACTTCTAACATCCAAAACACATACTTCAAGATAACCCGAAGATGGTTCTCAAAAGTTTCCATCATTAATGCCAAATGTTCCATATGAATCTATTTTTTTAGCACGGATAAGATAAGGATATTGTCGATGGGCTCAACAACAAACTTATCAAGATACTCCAGATGATGAACTCATATGTTACTTGAACAAGGCAAAGTATTGGTCAGACCAAAGTACATGAAGATGTACTCAAGTGAAACGTCACGAGTAGCAACATCATCAAGATAGTCCTTGGAACTGAGTTTGATTTGACGATAACCCAAATCAAATCAAAGGTGGGGACGATAACATATCCACGAAGGAAATACTATCTTTCTTCAGCGTGAACAAAACTAGACATCCCTTTAAGAAGGAACTAAGTTAGATATAACTTTTGTCTTACAACTCTCCAAGTTGTTGTTTAAGCTCAACCAACTAGTTCAGGGGTATCTAGTACGGATCCTTGGAGAAAGGAGTAGTTCAAAGAACTTGCGTACTCAAGAACTTGATAGCACGGTCTTGTGGCGACATGGCAATACTTCTAGTAGACAACAAGAATATCACGAACCATCGATATGTCACTTAGTTCGAGAGGAAACTTGCTTGATAAGGCAAGAAGACATAGTCTCAGAGCTTTGGAACAAGCCTAACTCTTTAACCGAGGAGAGTGCACCATAATAGAGTACTTGGTAGCACAATCATCCTTTGATTTGTGATAGGGTTAACCAATCACGCTAAAGATGACACAAATGTCCTTATAGTTCAAAGCAATAATGATTGCTAAGAATCTCAGATGGCCACATTATTACGCACACGCATCATTCACGAGCGCGAAAGCTTGGAGGAAGGGTGGGTAATAATATGCAAGAGCATCACTTCATTTAAGAGGGACATTTGATTTGGCACCACCTCTTAGTATAGAACGGTGTGATACTCTAAGGTAGAACAGATAGAAGCTAATCAATGCCTCTTTATCCGCGGATACAATACTTTGACCTGGTCCTAGATATGACGAGGTACTGGAGTTTGTTTCTCCTGACATCCCGATATGGTTTGTCTTAACAGACCACAAGAGTATCTTGCATCGGAAGATAACAATGCACTTTACTACTTGGCTACCAATGGGTAGACAAAGGTCGGAAACAACAAGGTAAAAAGGAACATTCTTAGGATAGAATCCTGAGATGTAGATGCATAGTTTATCAATCTTCCGAGAACCAATGCATAGAAGGGAGAAATGTGGGCAGAGTCGCGAGTACTAATGCGAGACTCACGAGGAGTACTCTTGTTGTGATCTATTTGGTTCCATTAAAGAACATCTGCTGTAACATGAGGTAGGGGAAGTCCTTAGTTGTCGAAATTCAGTCACGACAAATACCACAAGCTTGAAGGCTAGAATTGTAGTACCAGCTCCTGAGGTAATGTGTGAACATTTACAATAGGGGACAATGGAATGGACCTTGGTTTAAAGACCAGCTTCATGTACAAGACTCAAAACACCAGAATCCAGTACAATCCGGGATCTTAAGTTCAAGTCCAAGGGTTAAAACCCAAGAAAGAAGTAACTACTACATGAGTGACACATAGTACACTGCAAGGTAGCAATCACGAGGTAACTTCCAAGAGAAGAAAGAACTTCTGGAGTACCTAAACAAATAAAAAGGAGGCATAGGAGGCAAAAGGAAACCTCGAAGCATAGAATAGAACTATGGATCCTTAAATTGTAGGTTCCATAAGACAGAGAGATCATGATGGAAAGGAATCTCTCGGATGAAGCAGAGCAAAGGGAACACAAGGAATTCACAAACACACACAACTCTAGAGAACTCTACACTAGGTCAACTGGCTGAGAAACGGCATGCCTAGAAGGCACCTAAGTTTTGAAAGACTAGAAGAGATACCAAAACTTTTCAAAATAAACACAAGATAAGATGACCTAGAGTTAGAGCAAAACTGGATAAGGAAAAAAAGAAGCATACTAGAGTTTTCGCAAATACATTTCGTCTTTGAAATAGTTTTCAAAAGCACTAAACTCAACATCGACCAATAGCAAGGTTTTCCTACGGTCGATACTGCTCTGATACCAAAGACTATAACACCCCCGGGATCAGGGTTAAAAAAATCCAGACCTTAGCTTGACATAAGCTTAACCTAGAACTCGCGGATATCTAGTGAGAAATCTGTAACACAACAGTAACCCTGTGACACTAAAATTATTACAGCAAGATCATAACTGAGCGAAGAACCAAAATATTACAAGCAGAGGTCATTGACCACAAACATCAAACAACAGAAGGCAAATTATGCTATTAAGTATAGCAAACTTAGCAAATGGCCTAAGAGGCCTGAAGCATAACGATGAGGTCACATCCCATAGATTCCAGGCTGCCGGCAGGAAACCCCAAGCTACTCGTCGGTGTCGATGTTGTACGGAACTCGTCTTCAGGGGAACACTTATTCTGCTACAAAAGTATCAACAAAGCAAGGGTGAGTACAAGGTGTACTCCGCAAGACTTATGGCTGGTGGGGTTATTTTGCATAAAGCCATCTTTGTTTATAAAACAAGAGGGAGAAGAAGCTCGTCTAATCAGAATCTTTAAAAGGGGATAATAGAGCAACATCTCTGAAGAATTGATCATAATCTTGATATCCACCAAAGTAATCCTCATCTCACAACTAGTATCACCCCCTCATACCCAAGAGGAAGCATCCTTAAGCACCCGTTGAGCTACCAAGTTTTACGATTAGGTTAATGTTCTCTATGATCTTCGAATTCGGTCCCCAAGCGTTCATAATCGTGAACACGGATTTTCTAAAAGAATTAACCCTACAGGGTGTACAACTTGACCCACACGTACCAACCGACTCTTAACATCACAATGATTAGCCCTCTTCCTTGGAAGGCCGGTAGAGGTTGGTTGGACAAGACATTTACCTTGCTTTCGCCAAGACCATAAGTCACGCCCTAAGGAGGGTTCCGCCGTAACGGGTCAAATCCCGAAGTCGGTCCCTAGAGATGTGAGTCGAGGTTAGTTTACCTAGAGGAACCGCCTCCCCAACCTCGCCCACGCTTACCTACCTGTATGAATGCACCTCCTTCACTGCCTTCGAGAACAACCATAATGCATATGTTGAATGGAACGCCTGAACTATGTTACTCATGGCATCTACTAGGCAAGTTAGTTACTCATGAGGTTTTCCAGGCCCCGTGTGGCTGTACGCTCGTCTCGGTTCCAAAGGCAAGAACTCGGGTCCTAGTAGTGGCGAGCATGGGACTACAAAAACCACATCCCATCATGGCCTCCCATACAAGCCTTAGCATGTTTAACCTTTACCACTGATCTTACCTCATCAGTATACCTCGATCTCCTGTCATACTAGATTCTCTGCATCTGATACATCATCTGGATGAACCAGGACTGGCAGCTAAGCATGGCTAAGCAAGACAAAGATAAGCTCTAGCAGTGCCCACAAGCCAATCCTAGTTATGATAGGAGCAGTGGATCAGGTAATATAAGCTCAAAGGGAGTAACGCAACAGATAGGATACTCTATCTATTGATAAAAGACCACCGTAGAATCGTATGCATCATGGCAAGAATGAAATATTATCAAAACCATAGGATTGTATAATGGTGGGGCTATGCTTGCCTTGTTTGTTGATAACCAATAAGCAGATCTTCAGAAGCCTTGTACTTGACTTGATTACCGTTGTTCAAGAATTATTTATCGACCTTCAATGGTGTTGATCTCGGTCTTTGATCTCGATCTCGATATCATATTCTACCGGGAAGAAGCAAACACAGGAAAGAAAGGGAGAAACAACAATCAATACATGTCATCGATGCGATGCTCAAGCAAGGATGATGATATGACAAGTTAAATAGAGTTGAAATGGAATCCTAAAGCATGCTTGGCAATTTAAGCGGGATCCGAGAGGTCCAAACCCTAAAACAGGGGAGACTTCGGAATCACCTACGGTGGTTCATTTAGTTCTCTAATTAAAATTGCTTATTAAAGTTGTTGAACAATGTATGATTATGAGTCTATTGTAAAGCTCTCATTTTTCTGAACATTTTGATATATTATATATATTTTTCTGACTTGTAAATAATTAGATATTGAATTTTGGAGTAGTTAATCAATTTCTGGAATTATTAAACCATTTCTGAAATTAATAAAACTAGGAAATAGTTTTTGCACCAGGGGTTGGGATAGCCACTATGGTTGACAGAAGGGCCCCAGGGCCAACTCCACGTCCACGCGGCAAGGTGGGACCCAAAGCCACGTCAGCACCACGTGGGGGTGATGTCACGTCACCAGGCACCGGCAAATGGTCATCGGTGCCGGTGATTTGGAGCACGCGCGTGCGAGCTGGGAATATGGTTCAAACTATATGAGTACGGGAGCATTATCCTAGCGGCACCGCTCAAAAAGGGGTCGCTGGAGCGTCGGCGCGAGCCACCTACTGTGGCGACAACGGCAGAGCTACGGCGAGAGGACGGTACAGAGAGGGAGGGAGAGAGTGGAGAGGCCCGTACGGACTGTGAGTTCACGATGAAGACGGTGGAAAGATCGGCGAGGCCGGAGGGGGTCGGGACTCAACAGAATCGATGGCGAAGGCGGCGGCCGGTGTCGGGGATGGTAGGGTTGATTATGGCGATGGAGTCCTTGCGTTCTTGCGCTAGCTAGGGCAATCGACATAGATCATCGAGGATAAGCTTCCAGGCATCACAGCGAGACTCGGGGCGGACGGAAACGACGACGGTGGATGGCTCTAGCCGGAGCTAGGGTTTGGGCAGAGAGGAACCACGAGAGGGAGGTCAAGAGAGATAGTGGAATTGGATTAGGGCAACAGAGACGTGCCCGTGATGATCTTATCCACCCCCGGAGCTCGACGGACAGTGGGATGCAGGCGGCGGGATCGACGGTGACGCCAGCGACAACCAGCTGCTTGGCCAGCGCTAGCGAAGATGACAGGAAGAGGAGCGAAGATGTACCAGGTTGGTTGGGCCGCGCATGGGCCGAAGGTGGGCTACGTGGGTGGGCGGCAGAGAGAGGAAAGAGGAGATGGGTTGCTGGGCTGCGCTGCTGTTCTGGTTTTTATTTGCAAAACATTTTCCAAAATTGTTTTCTCTTATTCAGTTTGTATTTTCAATTTCAAACCTGTTTTGGTTATTTCAAAAATTACCAGATACTTTGTGAAATATTGAAAACATTATGGGGCCCTCTTAGTCCATTTGGGCTCCATGCATTTTGTAGTTTTCGAAATTCAAACTAATTTGAATGTGTTTGAGAAGAAGAAGGAAACTAGGGTTTTAGATTTTAGCATTGTTTCTCTAGATGCACTTTTAAGGAATGATGCTCATGGATGCACAATCAAAGCCCTAATTATGATTAACTAAAACTGGGGCATTACATTCTTTTCCTAAACTACATGGATCCACTGGTGTCATTGCATGTGTGTTCTTTTCCTAAAACACATTGATGCACTGGTGACATTTGCATGTGTGTTCTTTTCCTAAAACACGTGCATCCATTGTTGAAATTACATGTGTGTTCTATTCCTAAACCAAATGGATCCACTTGTGACATTGCATTTGTGTTCTTTTCCGAAACCACATGGATCCACTGGAGTCGTTGCATGTGTGTTCTTTTCCTAAACCACATTGATCCACAGGTTACATTTGCATGTGTGTTCTTTTCCTAAACTACATTGATCCACTGGTCACATTGCATGTGTGTTCTTTTCCTAAACCACATGGATCCACTGGTGACATTGTATGTGTGTTCTTTTCCTAAAACACATTGATCCACTACAGTCATAACATGTGTGTTCTTTTCCTAAACCACATTGATCCAATGGTGACATTGCGTGTGTGTTCTTTTCCTGAACCACATTGATCCACTAGTGACATTTACATGTGTGTTCTTTTCCTAAACTACATGGATCGACTAGAATCATTGCATGTGTGCTTTTTTCCTAAACCCATGGATCCACTAGTGACATTGCATGTGTGTTCTTGTCCTGAAGCACATTGATCCACTGGTGACACTACATGTATGTTTTTTCCTAAACCACATGTATCTGTTGGTGACGCTACAAGAAATGTGTTAACTAGTGACCCCAAATATTGGTCATAGAAAGGTCATAGTAATGCATCTATGACCTCTCTATGACCAAAAGCAGTAGGTCACATACCGAGGGTCACTATACACAACTGATGACCTTTTTTTTAATTGGTCATGGACAACCATGACCAATATAGAAGGTCATAGAGCCCATGACCAAAATTTTGGTCGTTGGTAATCTGCCATGTCCACGTCAGATTGTCCTACGTGGCAAACATGTAGCCCAATCCATGATGGTCTTCTTACTGGGCCAAGCCCATTAACTTGGCCCATATGCTTGGCTCATAGCCTCTTTTGTCTGATTTTTTAGTTGGTCCTACTAGTCAGATGGGACACACTTGTCAGGTCAATGAGTTGTCCCCACTTGTCAGGTTAACGAATCTATGACACTTGCCAGGTCAACGAGACAGCCCCACTTGTCATTTTTTCCATTTTAATTAAAACCCAGGGATAGGTGGCAATTATTATGTGTGCATTTTATGACCCGCACGTCAATTCTCAACAGATGCAATAACAAATAATGTTTTTCAAACAGGGCATATAAACATATAGTATTTCATAGAACAACCAAAGAAGGTAGATTACAATCATAAATAGCAATATCGGGTGTTCAACAATCAGGCCACTCAATAAAGATGGGATAACACAACTTTCCCTGGCCACGCCAACCAGCCACAGTATAGCTCGGCAACCTTAGAGTGGACTGCATGCACCATATCCTAATCTTGGTGTCATTGCCAGAGACCGATCAAATGAAGCTTTCCAATCTTCTTCCTTCTTCCATGCACAATCTGTGGCATTAGTGAGAATAGGTGAGCGCCAGGATACAACACGATATTTTCAATAGCTTCAAAACTATATAAACAAGGCATATATAGTACATACTAAAAGATGTAGCCCATATTTGTTGGAAATATGCCCTAGAGAAAAATAGTAGTAAGGACTATTATCATATTTCATATATTTTATCATTAAGTTTTATATCACGCTATAACTGTAGTGAGTGGAAACATCAATACACATGTGATATACAAATAAACGAGGGGTTCCCAGTGAAACTCTAGTCACTGGTTCATTGGTCAACAGATGATCATGTTTCCTGATCATGTGGCATTTATGCCAGTTGGAAATGAGGTCATCTCATTCTGAGAATGAGATGATGAACCAATACTCAACCTAAACATCGTGATTCGATCATGTCACGAAGTTCAAGTTACGATGATTAGAAATGGATCCTCGTAGACTATTCCTTAGACTGTGAGGCTATATCAATCACTGTCTCCCGAGAGTGCTTAGATAGCATCAAACGTCATCTGGTAAAACGGTGGTTATAAAGGTGTGTTCAGGTATTCGGAGGAAACCGTAGAGGCAATATATGTCAAGAGCGGGATTTGTCTGTCCATGTGACGGGAAGATACTCAAGGGCCCACTCGGAGAAGTTATATCCAATAGCTGCTCAACGTGTGATTAGATCACGGGGATATCACTTGTTGGAACGAGTCAAATAGTGTTGTTCAGTAACGAGATTGAACATGACATGGTGATGTCATTGATCAGATCTCGGGCAATGCAAGTATCAAGAGACAGACGGAATAAGACATGATTGTCCCGGTTCAAACGACAAAAGAACTTCGTGGAACGCACAGGGGTCACATGGCCATCCAGGTCCCTCTGTTGATCATTGGTGCGGGAGTGTCCCGACCATGTCTGGAGTGTTCCCGAACCGTGGGGTATCATGCTTAAGGTCTTGATGATGCTTAGAGAGCATTTATAGGATCGGTAGAATCACCGAAGAAAAGAAGGGAGAAACCGGAAGGGTTTCGGTAAGTCCGGAGGATGTCCGGAGTGGAGGTGGAAGGTGTTCCATGGCCACGGAGATTAGATAATGTGTGAATGAACGTTAAATATTGATTTAATCATTTATTCATAATTATTTAATAAATAGAAAATCAATTAAAAGGTCAAAATGCTTAATGGGCCAATTCCGGAGGGAGAGGGCCCATTAGGGAAAAGGAGAAAGGGGAGAAGGGGCAAGGGGGAGGCTGGCTGGGCCTACCCCCCCCCCCCCCCGCGCGGGGCCCACTAGATGGCCGACGGCCACCTCCTCCCCCCTCCTCTCCTTTAGTCCCACCCCGGGACTTGAGGGGAGGTAGTACCTCCCCTCCCCCTATATAAAGTGGGGTATTTGGCCTAGAAAATACACCCAATAATCAATAAAGGTCTCCCCACTTTTGGGAGGACCTCTAAGTGATATTTTCTCTCTCCCCCTCTCTCTATCGTGACCGTGGTCCCAAGTCTGGACTGCGCGAGCGAGAGACATCTTCACGGCGGAGTGCCGTCGCGCTGCGCGATTCAGATCTAGGAGCTCAACTTCCGCAACTACTGCTGGATCGGGGAAGCGGGAGTCATCATCAGGCACCGGACGTGTGTAACTCCCCGCGATGTGTCGCACTTGAGGCACTCAAGTCGTTGGATCCAGAAGGAGCGCAAAGACTTCATCACGACCTTGAGGTCGGCTTCGGCTCATCTACATCAACCACGCTCTCCTGAGCGTTGACAATGCTTTTCGGTCTTCAAGGGTAAGTTCGCGAAAATCCCCTCCCGTTACTGTATTACTAATAGATAGGTCCTGGCAGCTTCAGGGGTTTAGGGGCGTAGAGTAAAATTTATTGTTTTTATGCGCGGAACCCCTACAATATTTTCATAAACTGCTATACAAATTAATCCAAGCTCATGTTTTAGGCTGTTATGCTATAGAAGATAAATTGTAGTCATGTCAGTATACTAGTAACAATACTAGATTATACATGGTGAATTAAGTACATGGTACATGTAGAGAATACTACCAAGGAATCAAAGTAAATGGTAACAGCAGCAAGTTAAGATTCAACAAGGCAGGACTTGGGGTAACACTAAGAAGGACGGACGGACCAGACCTTAATACTCGCTGATCCACCCATCCTTTTACAGTACCGTACTGCACAAATACACAACCAGCGACAAGCAAATAATAGCATAGGACCTGACAATCTATCAGCTCCGGGAGGTGAAAAATGCAGCGGCAACATTAGGAGGTCGCTACTCAAAAACCTTGGAAACCACCAGATAATATGCCAGCTGAGACTTCACCACCAACACAAACCAGATCGCAGCAACACCAAACACCACCAAGCTGATGCTAAGGGGATGGATTAAGGGTACTTCATCATGCGATTCATAAGGAACTAATGGTCATGTGCGTTTGGTTAATCAAGGCAAAGAACTGAATATGGCACACTACTTGAGAGGGACAAACAAAAAATGTTCAAGTAGGCAGTATGGAAATTCATGTAGAATTGCATTACACACTAAAATGTATGCAATTTTACTACTCTCTCCAACCCAAATTAGTTGACTTAGATTTGTCTAGATTCGACTGTATCTAGACATGATTTAGTATTAGATACATCCGTATCTTGACAAATTTGAGTCAACTAATTTGGGTCAGAGGGAGTACATGTTTTCACAAGAAAAGTAAAGGCCACTAACACTTTAGTGGCATGAGCTCCAGGATACATAACTACATAGAGGATATGGCTAACCAAACATTTTTTTCTTGTTACTAGGCGAAGGCAAATTTCTTGAACAAAAAGTGGCAATAGTCACTTTCCATGTTGTGAATCAGAGCCAGCAAGATATGTTTTCTATCACAATGCACTGTCAATACCAACAATAAGAAAAATAGTTACAAACAAATTAAAGACAGATCTACATGCCTAAATCAGTATGGAAACCAAAGCAGATCATTCGGTGTTTTCTGTTGCAAGATCAACTACATAGCAACATATGTGACAGCTCTAAAATCACTAGGAAGCACAATTAACAACCACATAAGTTTCAAGTAATTGATAGGAAGCAATAAAAGGACACATGTTTGTTCTGTTGGATATTAAAAATCAAGTTCTAGCAACATAAGCAATATTTGATGTTCTTTATAGTTGCAAGCACAATAGCCACATGAAGGCATGATTAACATCTCATGCGGCATAAATTGAGTAGTACCAAGAATGGGATAGAGCAAAAGACTTAAATAATCTCATGGGGCACAAGTTGAGTAGTACCGAGAATGTGGTGCCATGGTCCGGGTTGCTGCGCTCTAGCATAGAGAGGTAAGCATCATAGCTCCATCAGGTCTGCGAAAACCGAGAAAGGTGGGGGTCAGCAAGCATGAATGAGTGTTATGAATGATGGAGCATTAAACTAGCAAATGAAAACATCTATGGGCAGAGCTATTTTAATTGCGCCATGTGTATTCAATCACAACATGTAGCAAGATAGCACAGTACATATAAGGTCCCATCTATTACATTTCTTACAACTATTCGTTCTATACTGACTGATAGAGATAGCACACTATTTTTAGATCAAGAAAACACATGACAATAAGTCGTAGACTTGTGGATAAATCAAAAAACATACTTATCACAGGTAAAATGCTACGAGTTTCTAAGTGACAATTTACTCTAAAACTCTCTTTAAATTCAGATCAGTTACAAGAGATACCATGGCACAGCAGCAAGCAAATATGCCAGTACCACAAGCCACATATGATACCAAAAATTATTCAATCAAAAAGATGTGCAAGCACCACATTACACATGTTTATATCTCCCTTAATGACAATATACTAGGTATAAACTGCCATCATGTTTGTAGTGATAGCACACTTGGCTACCCAAAAAACCCTCTTCTATTCGAGAGCGTCCATGTACTTGCCAAGAAAAATTCATGTGAGTTTACATTTTTGGCGGCTACAAGATGGAGATCGATTAGCAGAGTGGACAACAAGCACAAGCTAGCAAAGACATACAAGTGAGAACAATCAAAGAATAAACTAACAAAAATATTTAAGGTGAACATCAGGTGTGAATATTAGAAGGGAAATGGCTAGACAAGAAAAGTCACAGACGTAAAGTGTGCTCTTACATAGATCTAATAAAAATGCTAATTGGGGTAGGGCATTCCAAAAATAAAGAACTTGATATCGTTCATGTATAGATATTTCAACAGTAACTTGAGATATGCAGTTAGCCTAACTATGTGAACCGCCTAGCCACAAGAAATACACTAGCGTTTAAATTTGAATGAAAAATCCCTAAACAAGAAGTATATAGGAACAGTACTACTCTAAACTTCATTCATTGGCAAGTTAAAAAAAGACTAAGCAAGTAATTAATCAAATACTAATGACTTCATAGATTGTGGAAACATGAGAATAAATCTAGAGAACGACAAGAGTAACACATACAAAAGATCTTCTGAATAAATATCTCACCCAGTTCTCAAGTACAATAAACTAACATGTAGTAACACATGGGGCACAAGTGAACAGCAACCCTTGAAGTTTGTCAGTTGTAACATGCAGTTTAGTCATGCCCTTGAAATGATCAAATAGACATGCCCACTCGGTCAGATATTCTTGAAAGCTTGGTGCGATATGCAACAATGGTATAAATGCACATGATCTTACTGCATCGCACGTATGCAGGGAGGACACAGAGATCGATATATAAAAACTGAACATACACAACACTACGTGCAATTCTCCAGATTGAACAAACTATCAAGGGTGACCAGAACCAAATTATCTACAAATTCACCAAGATTTCCCGTGGCAAGAGTGAGGACAACAACGCTCCTTCCCAGATCCCTCTATCCGCCTGATCTACACATGATTATACCATACACGGATGCGCAAATGTGCCGGCTCAATCAGTAATTTAGTGGCCCAGCGGAAACCACTTCCAAGGATCTACAAGGAGAGAGGAGATGAGATACACGCATATTGGCCGCCATGTGAAAGAGGTCATCCCCCAATTTACAGCATGCAACAAGTGGAGAAACCATGACCTTTCCCACATGGAGACGATGCGTGAAATAAGCTGACACGGTGGTTGCAGACGCCGGATCCGTGTAGGGGTCCGCCTCCCGTCCGTTCCGTCCATGAATCCCAGCGGTCGATTTTCCTACAGCTCACGCGACTGTAAGTCGATGGCCTCACGAACTAGAATGGGAGAGAGGGTGGGTCGTACCTCATGACGAGATTCGAACGGCCTTGAAAAGGAGAACGGTGACGAGCTCGTCAACCTGTAGCTTCCCCGGAGTGGTGACGAACATGGACACGCCACCAAGGTTCAGCAGCTACGGCGGGGTTGGCTTCAGATCTAGGCGCCTCCATCTCCGCCCTCTCCGCTTCTCCCGGCACTTAGCTTGTCGCCACTAGCACCATCTATGCGTCGGCCTCCTACTCCGCCGCCGCCATTGTAGAGGTTGATGATGGCCTAGGTGACGGCGGTCGGTGACGTTGAAGGGAGTGGTGTAGTGGGGGTGATGTGCTGCAGTGAGGGGGGAGACCGCTACACGGTCGATGGGAGGGAGAAGGGTGGAGACGCGGATCGCTTGGGCGATGGGAGGGAGGGAGGGCGAAGGGAGGGCGGATTGATGCTAGGGTGTGGGATCAAGAGAGGGTGGCGGCGGGGAACAGATGAGTTGGGAATTAGGGTTAGAAGAGAAGAGGAGGGTAGCTTCTCTAGGAGCTTAAACGAAAATTTTGTTTCACCACCGCGCAGATGGATGAGCTGCGCGCTTGCAATTTCGATTTAGAAATTCTTGTTAGGCAGGCTGCACTTGTTAGTTTTATTGCACATTAGATAGTGGGCCCTGCCTATAAGGTTGGTGGGGCTGACCTATATGACAGGTTGGTCCCACACATTAGATATTGGCGCCTTGTCAGCTTGGTCAACTGGTTAACGTGTGGTCCCATATGTAAGTAGCATAGTCAACAGGTCGACGTATGGACACTAGGCAAAAATTGACAATGGATATGACACATATGCAAACATGTCAGCAAAAATAGACACACGGACATGACACGTAGACCAACTTACTGAGGTGGCGATCTGTATTTTTTAAGTAATCAAACATAGCATTCATGACCATGTAAATTGGTCGTAGTCGCCTAAAATTAAGGCCAAAGACCAATATTATCTATTTTATGACATTTAGAGTAAGCAAGTTATGACCTTTCTAACAAAAAAGGTCATAATTTTTTAGGATTTGGACCCTCCCAAATGGCCTATGACCAGCTGGTTCGATATGGTCATAGATCTATTACCGAAAAAATCATGGTCGTTAAGAAAAGGTCACTAGTTAGCACATTTCTTGTAGTGTGACATTGCATGTATGTTCTTTTCCTAAACCAAATTGATCCACTAGTGACATTCCATGTGTGTTCTTTTCCTGAACCACATTGATCCACTAGTGACATTGCATGTGTATTCTTTTCTTAAATCAGATGGATGCACTAGTGACATTGCATGTGTGTTCTTTTCGTAAACCACATGGATCCGGTAGAGTCATTGCAAGTGTGTTCCTTTCCTGAACCACATTGATCCACTGGTGACATTTTCATGTGCGTTCTTTTCCTAAACCACATTGATCCACTAGAGTCATTGCACGTGTGTTGTTTTCCTAAACCACATGGATACACTAGGGACATTGCATGTGTCTTTTGCTAAACCACATTGATTCACTAGTGACATTGCATGTGTGTTCTTTTCCTAAACCACATGGATCCACTAGTGACATTGCATTTGTATTCTTTTCGTAAAACACATTGATCCACTTGTGACATTTGCATGTGTGTTATTTTCCTAAACCACATGGATCATCTAGTGACATTGCATGTGTGTTATTTTCCTAAACCACATGGATCTACTGGAGTAATTGCATGCTTGTTCTTTTCCTAAACCATATTGATCCACTGGTGACATCGCATGCGTGTTATTTTCCTAAACCACAGGGATCCACTGGTGACATTTTATGTGTGTTCTTTTCCTAAAACACATTGATCCACTAGATTCATTGCATGTGTGTTCTTTTCCTAAACCACATTGATCCACTAGTAACATTGCATGTGTGTTCTTTTCCTAAACCACAAGGATCCACTAGTGACATTGTATGTGTGTTCTTTTCCTAAACCACATTGATCCACTATTGACATTGCATGTGTGTTCTTTTCCTAAACCACATGGATCCACTGGAGTCATTGCATGTGTGATCTGTCCCTGAACCATGTTGATCCGCTAGAAACATTGCATGCATGTTCTATTCCTAAACCACATTGATCCACTAGTGACATTGCATGTGTGTTTTTTCCTAAACCACATGGATCCACTAGAGTCATTGCATGTGTGTCTTTTCCTAAACCATATTGATCGACTAGAATGATTACATGTGTGTTCTTTTCCAAAACCAACATGGATCCACTGGTGACATTGGATGTGTGTTCCTATCCTGAACCACATTGATCCACTAGTGACATTGCATATGTGTTCTTTTCCTAAACCACATTGATCCACTTGTGACATTGCATGTGTGTTCTTTTCCTAAACCACATTTATCCACTGGTGAAATTTGCATGTGTGTTCTTTTCCTAAACCACATTGATCCACTCGTGACATTGCATGTGTGTTTTTTCCTAAACCACGTGGATCCACTAGAGTCATTGCATGTGTGTCTTTTCCTAAACCACATTGATCGACTAGAATGATTGCATGTGTGTTCTTTTCCAAAACCACATGGATCCACTGGTGACATTGTATGTGTGTTCCTGTCCTAAACCACATTGATCCACTAGTGACATTGCATATGTGTTCTTTTACTAAACCACATTGATCCACTTGTGACATTGCATGTGTGTTCTTTTCCTAAACCACATTTATCCACTGGTGAAATTTGCATGGGTGTTCTTTTCCTAAACTACATGGATCCACTGGTATCATTGCTTGTGTGGTCTTTTCCTAAAACACATTGATCAATGGGTGACATTTGCATGTGTGTTCTTTTCCTAAACCAAATTGATCCACTAGTGACATTGCATGTGTGTTCTTTTCCTGAACCACATTGATCCACTTGTGCCATTGCGTGTGTGTTCTTTTCCTAAACCCATGGATCCGCTAGACTCATTGCAGGTGTGTTCTCTTCCTAAATCACATGGATCCACTAGAGTCATTGCATGTGTGTTATTTTCTGAAACCACATTGATCCACTTGTGACATTGCATGTGTGTTGTTTTCCGAAACCACATGGATCCACTGGAGTCATTGCGCGTGTGTGTCTTTTCCTAAACCACATTGATCGACTAGAATGATTGCATGTGTGTTCTTTTCCTAAACCACATGGATACACTAGTGGCATTGTATGTGTGTTCCTAACCTGAACCACATTGATCCACTAGTGACATTGCATATGTGTTCTTTTCCTAAACCACGTTGATCCACTGGTGACATTGCATGTGTGTTCTTTTCCTCAACCACATTGATCCACTGGTGACATTTGCATGTGTGTTCTTTTCCTAAACAACATGGATCCACTGGTGTCATTGCATGTGTGTTCTTTTCCTAAAACACATTGATCCACTGGTGACATTTGCATGTGTGTTCTTTTCCTAAAACACATGCATCCACTGTTGACATTGCATGTATCTTCTTTTCCTAAACCATATGGATCCACTAGTGACATTGCATGTCTGTTCCTTTCCTAAAACACATGGATCCACTGGAGTCATTGCAGGTGTGTTCTCTTCATAAACCACATTGATCCATAGGTGACATTTGTATGTGTGTTCTTTCCCTAAACCAAATTGATCCACTAGTGACATTGCATGTGTGTTCTTTTCTTGAACCACATTGATCCACTTGTGACATTGCATGTGTGTTCTTTTCTTAAACCAGATGGACCCATTAGTGACATTGCATGTGTGTTCTTTTCCTAACCCACATGGATCCGCTAGAGTCATTGCATGTGTGTTCCTTTCATGAACCACATTGATCCACAGGTGACATTTTCATGTGTGTTCTTTTCCTAAACCACATTGATCGACTAGAATGATTGCATGTCTGTTTTGCTAAACCACATTGATCACCTAAACCACATGGATACACTAGGGACATTGCATGTGTCTTTTGCTAAACCAAATTGATCACCTAGTGACATTGCATGTGTGTTCTTTTCCTAAACCACATGGATCCACTAGTGACATTGCATCTGTATTCTTTTTATAAAACACATTGATCCACTTGTGACATTTGCATGTGTGTTATTTTCCTAAACCACATGGATGATCTAGTGACATTGCATGTGTGTTATTTTCCTAAACCACATGTATCCACTGGAGTAATCGCATGCGTGTTCTTTTCCTAAACCACATTGATCCACTAGTGACATTGCATGTGTGTTATTTTCCTAAACCACAGGGATCCAATGCTGACATTGTATGTGTGTTCTTTTCCTAAAACACATTGATCCACTAGAGTCATTGCATGTGTGTTCTTTTCCTAAACCACATTGATCCACTAGTGACAGTTGCATGTGTATTCTTTTCCTAAACTACATGGATCTACTAGAGTCGTTGCATGTGTCTTCTTTTCCTAAACCACATTGATCCACTAGTGTTATTACATGCGTGTTTTTTTCCTAAAACACATTGATCCACTGGTGACATTTGCATGTGTGTTCTTTTCCTAAACCACATGGATCCACTAGTGACATTGTATGTGTGTTCTTTTCCTAAACCACATGTATCCACTGGTGACATAACATGTGTTTTCTTTTCCTTAACCACATTGATCCACTAGACACATTGCATGTGTGATCTTTTCCTGAACCACATTAATCCACTTGTGAGATTGCATGTGTGTTCTATTCCTAAACCACATGGATCCACTAGTGGCAGTGCATGTGTGTTCTTTTCCTGAACCACATGGATCCACTAGAGTCATTGCATGTGTACTTTTTCCTAAACCACATTGATCCACTGGTGACATTGCATGTGTGTTCTTTTCCTAAACCACATTTATCCACTGGTGACATTTGCATGTGTGTACTTTTTCCTAAACCACATTGATCCACTGGTGACATTGCATGTGTGTTCTTTTCCTGAACCACATTATCCACTGGTGACATTTGCATGTGAGTTCTTTTCCTAAACTACATGGATCCACTAGGGTCATTGCATGTGTGTTGTTTTCCTGAAACACATTGATCCACTAGTGACATTTGTATGTGTGTTCTTTTCCTAAACCACATTGATCCACTCGTGACATTGCATGTGTCTTCTTTTCCTAAACCACATGGATCCACTAGAGTCATTGCATGTGTGTTTTTTCTAAACCACATGGATCCACTAGTGACATTACATGTGTGTTCTTTTCCTAAACCACAAGGATCCACTATTTACATGCATGTGTGTTCCTTACCTAAACCACATGGATCCACTAGTGACATTGGATGTGTGTTCTTTTCCTAAAACACATTGATCCACTGGTGACATTTGCATGTTTGTTCTTTTCCTAAACAACATGGATCCTCCAGAGTCATTGATGTGTGTTCTTTTCCTAAACCACATTGATCCATTAGTGACATTTGCATGTGTTTCTTTTCCTAAACCATATTAATCCACTGGTGAGATTTCATGTGTGTTCTTTTCCTAAACCACATGGATCCACTAGAGACATTCCATGTGTGTTCTTTTCCGAAAGCACGTGGATACACTGGAGTCACTGCATGTGTGTTCTTTTCCTAAACCACATGGATCCACTAGAGTAATTGCATGTGTGTTCTTTTCGTAAACCACATTGATCCACTGGTAACATTGCATGTGTGTTCTTTTCCTAAACCACATGGATCCACTAGAGTCATTGCAAGTGTGATGTTTTCCTGAACTACATTGATCCACTAGAATCATTGCATGCATGTTCTATTCCTAAACCACATGGATCCACTAGATTCATTGCATGTGTGTTCTTTTCATAAACCACATGGATCCACTCGATTCATTGCCTATGCGTTCTTTTCCTAAACCACATTGATCCACTATTGACATTGCATGTGTGTTATTTTCCTAAACCACATGGATCCACTAGAGTCATTGCATGTGTTTTCTTTTCCTAAACCACATTGATCTAATAGAGGCATTGCATGTGTGTTCTTTTCCTAAACTACATGGATCCACTAGTGACATTGCATATGTGTTCTTTTCCTAAAAGACATTGATCCACTAGAGTCATTGCATGTGTCTCCTTTTCCTAAACCACATTGATCCACTTGTGACATTGCATGTGTGTTCTTTTCCTGGACCACATTGATCCACTGGTCACATTTGCATGTGTGTTCTTTTCCTAAACTACATGGATCTGCTGGAGTCATTGCATGTGTGTTCTTTTCCTAAACCAAATTGATCCACTAGTGTCATTGTATGTGTGTTCTTTTCCTAAAACACATTGATCCACTGGTGACATTTGCATGTTTGTTCTTTTCCTTAAACACATGCATCCACTGTTGACATTTGATGACCCACAAGTATAGGGGGTGTATCGCAGTATTTTCAAGGGAAGTGAAACCCAATTTATTGATTCGACACAAGGGGAGCCAAAGAATATTTATAAGCATTAACAACTGAGTTGTCAATTCAGCTGCACCTAGAAACAATCTTGCTCATAGCAGTTTATCAGTAGCAACAGTTTTGTAGTAGGAATAGCAAAGTAGCAGCAGCAGTAAAGTAAAGACAGGAGTAACAATAGCAGTAAACAGTAGGATTCGAGTGTGGTAGGCATAGGGATGGATGGACGGGCGTTGCATGGACAAGACAATTCACATAGCAATCAGAACATAGGGCAATTGCAGATAAATAAGATAAAGCATCCAAGTACTAGATAATCCTAGGCATGTGTTCTATATATAGTCATACGTGCTCGCAATGAGAACTTGCACAACATCTTTTGTCCTGCAGCCCGTTTGTAGTGGGGACTCAAGGGAACTACTGGCAATTAAGGTGCAACATTTAATATAGCACCGAAGCAAAGCATTAACACTCTATGAACACATGTGATCCTCACATCAAAGCCATTCCCTCTGGTTATCCCGATTTCTGTCACTTCGGGGCCTTTGGTTTCGGACAACAACGTGTGTATACAACTTGCAGGTAAGACCAAAAATAATACTATCATAATGAATCAATAACATGTTCACATCTAAAATCATGGCACTTTGGCCCTAGTGACAAGCATTAAGCATAACAAGTCGCAATAAAGTCATAAAGCACTAATAAAAGATACTAGGCACCATGCCCTAACAATCTGATGCCATTACATGAACGATCTCATCCAATACCTACCATCCCCATAGCCTACAGCGGGGGATTACTCACTCATGGATGGGGGAAACATGGATGGTCGATGGAGAAGCGATCGTGATGATGATGGCGATGATCTCCTCCAATTCCCTGTCCCGGCAGGGTGCCAGAACGGAGTTTCTAATGCTGTTTTGTGGAATCTAGTGGTGGCGGCGAAGCGGAACTCCTTCTGGAAAAACATCGAACCCCCCTGAGCTTTTAGGTCAGAAGGCAACTTATAGGCGTAGAGGGAGACCAAGGGGGAGTCTGGGGCGGCCAGACCACCCCCTGGCGCGGCCTGGGCTTGCCCGCGCG